>VZRL01006119.1:400407-570945 GCA_013397895.1 Origma solitaria | reverse complement strand
CCCGCCATCCCCTCGCTCTTTGTCTCTCGCAGAGGCTTCGGGTTCGTTACGTTCGCGGATCCGGCGAGTGTAGACAAAGTCCTGGCTCAGCCGCACCACGAGCTGGACTCCAAGACGGTAGGTGCTGCGCGGGGCTGCCCGCCGCCCTTCCCGGCGCGCGGGGACGCGACCCGGGCGCTGCGAGCCCCGCTCGGGCCGCTGGCGCGGGCGGTGTCAGGCTGTCATTGAACCGGGACCTTGCATGGCTCGGCTTTTCCTTTATATTTTTTCTAGCCTCTGTCTTTTAACTTACCAAAAGCGGTAACTTTTTTTTTTTTTTTTTTTTTTTTTTTTTTTTTTNTCCCCCCCGAAATCTGAATTCGCCCGTACCGACCGCTGGCTCCTCCCCCGGCCTTATATTTTATTGAGCGGTGACATTGAAAAAGCTGTGGAGTAAAATCCAACTTTTTTTTTTGTGTTGGGCTGCGGAATGCTTTTTGCTGGGAACTTTGTGTTTCTTTTGATTGATTATTTATGTATTGGTGAGCGCGTTTCAAGGTGGGAGTGACTTACTGTCAAACTGTGAAAGCTGCTGCTTGTGTCATTTCCCAAAGTCGTTTTTTGGAGAGGTCCCTTCACCTGTGATGGCAGGGCCCCTGTGAAACGCACACGGTAATTTATGGGAAGCTCTGCAAGGGCTGGAGAGTGGATGTGGTAGAGAAGCACAAGTCTAATGTGTTGTTGTTTCTCCAGAGCTTTTTGCTGCGCTGTCTCCAGGGCATAACATAAGGAAAAAAATGCTTGTGAGATTCAGCTGATCTATCTTTTTTTTTTTTCTTTTAACATATATTACATTTCTTTGGTTTTTTTTAAACAAAAATTCCACATCTGAGTTTGCCCCCTGCCCCAATATGGTGTTTTCAGTGTTGGGTCAAACAAAAGCTATCGGGCAAGTGCAGCTCTGGGCCCTGTTTTCTCCCTGTGATCAAGGCTGTGCAAAAAGATGAAGTTTTGTGCCTCCTACTTTGTTGTAGTTTTCAGCCTCGGCAGAGCTGTGAGGGGAGGGGGGAAGGACACTGGTAGAGGTCATCAGTGCTCTGGTGCTGCTGGCTCTGGAGGGGCTGTGTTTTGGGAAGGGAGGGCTCGTGCTGGTGGTACTGTCTGCAGAGACCTTCTGCTGGACAGATCGAGCGTGGTCCTTGCTGTCACTGGGGTTTTTAGTCTGTGTTCTGGGGCTTAAGGATTTTGTTTTAGCTTGAGCGTGGTGGTAGGAGCAATCCTGTGTTGGTGCTGCAACATCTCCTGGCTGCCTGTGTGTGAGATTATAGTTAAATGAAGAATAGGAGAAGCAGGGAACAAACATGAGGATATGATTTTTTAAGAATGTAATTTATATGGAAACAAAAAGCCCAAAACTCTTGTAGAAGCAGGTGGAATCTAATGTTTTAATTCGACCTACAGATTCTGCTGGGGTTGCCTGAACACGAAGCCCATGCTTTCACATGCCCTAATAATTTGATTTTAGGTTTAATCAGATATGGTAAGATAACTGATTCAGCCGTGCTCCTGAAATTAAACTCACCAGACTTTTCATGTAGAGCTATATTCTCTATGTGTTTTTAAAGATAAATCTAGATAAGAAGAACAAAGGCAAACAGTATCTTGAACGAGGGTTTTAAAAAAAAAAAATCATGGGAGGACACCCTGTCATATTTCTGACTATAATTAGGTCCTCCCCCAGCTTTTTTCTTGTATCACAGTCTAGTCCCTGCAATGTATTAATTTGCTTTTCTCTGGGGGAGGGGTGAAGAGCTTCACGAGGGCAAATCTGCCTCGGTTTTGTTTGTGTGATCATGGTTGAATCAATCCAAATACAAAATTGACCTTAGAATCAGTAACGCAGCTTAAAAGTAAAGCACAGAGCCAGGCAGGTCCTTTCCGGCGTGTATTTGTAGAGTATTGTAGTAACTGTTGTGCAGTATAACAAGGCATTTGACTCTGTTTCAACGTTCAGCACAGGAGGCAGATCGGTTGGGTATTGGCATGGAAACGTCGCTCTTGTTTACAGTTACGTTAAAAGCTTTGTTTAGGTAATGGCCATTCATATCAGAAATAGTATTATAGTCATTTCCTAGAGGACTTGTAGATACAGTAAGTAGAATTGTACCTAACTAACTAATTTTTTTTTTGGTAGAACTTTGGTTTTTTTGTTTTTTGGTTTTTTTTCCTTTTTGGTTGTTGTTTAAATAGTTGACAGGGTTATGCAAAAGGTATGGATTTGCCACATTCATTGCTAGTGTTTGTCTTCAAAGGAGGATGGTGTTTATCCAAAAGGTTTTGGGAAGGCAAATTCAGTTGTTTTCGAAAATCTGTTGCTGTGGTGCAAAGGACTCCATGCTCTTTGAACTGACCTTCAAAAATGAATGTGTTGCTTTGGAGTTTAATGGCTCTCCCAGCTTTTTACCTGCAGGATTTGCAGTGATGTCCCTCTGGTGGGCCTGGTGTTCTTTGGTGGGAAAACTTGTACTTTTGGAGCAAATGTAGAAATGTGCATATTTGCTTCCACCTTTGGGTATTGCTGTGGAAAATCCGTACCTGTTGTATTTCCCCAGTAGACAAATGCCTAGTCAGTGCTGAATATATTTGTAGATAATGTTAATCTCTATGAAAAGGTTAGCTTTCTAGATAAATAATTTTACTTTTTATGCTTTTTGAACAATAAAGTGGCATGTAATCGCTCATTTCTCAGGTGTGTCCTAAAAAAGATACAATATTTGTACCTGATGGAGGCAAATCAGTTTATCAGTTGCACATCAAACATCTGCGATATTTCCCATTTTGACAAATTAATTGAGTAAAACTGCTTTTTAGGAGAGGCCCGTGGTTATTTAGCAGTGACAGGAATATTTATCACCACAGGAATAACAATACCAAATGGAAACATCTCCTTTTCCTCATCAGGGTTCGCTTGGGGGGGGAAAACACAGCAAAAGCCAAGCTCAAACTCTAAAAGAAAACCTGTAGTTCTGAATATACTTAAAACAATCAGCGTTAGTGGCATCAGCTGGTTATACAGGCAAGGACGACGCTGAAAGCAGTTGCAGGTTGCACAGTTCAGGTAGGATCTAGGACTTTAAAACATCCTTTTCCAGACCTTTTATTTAGAAGATGTCTGCGTGCAGGTGCTGCTGAGAAGCAGAAATGAAAGCAGCAGCACAAAGGCATTTTATTTTATTGTGATTTAGGGGAGGCAGTTGTGAAAAGGTCTGATGTTTTTGTTTACATCCAGCCTTCTGCCTGCGTGCTGCCTTCAGACACCACTGGGTGCCATTTATTTGCATCTGCGATGGTGTCTTTTTGGTTTCAAGTCATTTTTGAATGGGAGCGAGGAGTCCCTTTTTAGAGATGACCCGTGTGGAAGTTGTGTGTGAGGCTGCAGAATTAGCATTTTGGAGTGGCAGAGGGGACGTGCTAATTCATGCAGCGCAAGGGGAGCCAACGCTGCATCTTAAAACAGGGCAGTGGGGTGAAAGCGAGGAATTTTTTTCCCCTTTATTTTTTTCTCTGGTGCTGTGCTTCATTCATGGATAGTTCAAGTAACTGCTTAATGGAAAACATTTTTTAAGAAGTTGTTTCCTTCTGGTTTAAGTGCCTGTGTATTTCACACACATGAAGCACACACTCCTTTGTATCTTGCTCTGCTCCCTTCCCAGCCCGTCCCAGGAATGCCCCTTTGTAGTTTTCCATTGCTCATACATTTTCTTTGAGAGTGAGCGAACCGGATCAATTGGGCATATTATTATGAAGGAGACTCTAGTCCTTCGAATGTTTTAGTTTGAATAATTGAAATGCGAATAATTTGTCTTTGGCTTTGACTTTCCTTTTTTGTGTGGTGTTGCTTGTCAGTTAACAAAACAAAGCAGAAAAAAGTAACCCCAAACCCAACCACAGGAAGGTGCAGGTGTTAAACTCACCAAGTTAAGATGTTGGTCAGGAATGCTGGCCCTCTTTCTGTGCGACCTCCATGGCATGCAGACAATCCTCAACAAGAAGTTTTGGTGGTAGAGGCAGCACCCAGAGCGTGATCGAGAGCTCCCTGAGCAGCCACGGGGATTGCTGCCCAGAAAATGATGGAGGAGAAGTGCAGAAGAGATGTTTTTTTCCTCTCTTCTCATCTCCCTGTCCCTGCCAAACCCCCTAGACAAACCCAGACTGTGGCCTATCATTTCCAGAGTAGCTCTGGACGACCCAGTGTGCTGAATTACAAGCCTGAGAAATGAGGGATTAATAATTCAGTGATTTAAAGTCAAAATAGTATAAAATGACAACCAAAGCTATCGTGTTGATTTCCCCTTTCTTTTTCCTCAGATTGACCCTAAAGTTGCGTTTCCCCGACGAGCACAGCCCAAGGTAAGTAGGAGGATCGATAATAGGATTTTAGGCACACAGAGAATCATTGTTGCCAGGCAGTTCGGGTTTCAGCGGGGGAATTGGCAATGAAAGCTTTTAAAGCCGAGTGCTGCTCTGGGGCGATCGTGAGTGGCTGTGGCACAGGAGGCTGCTCCGTGTCCGTGCAGGGCTGGACAGGGCTGGTCGGTTCTGCTGGAGCCCAGGCAGCCGTTCTGTGCCCTGTGCTGTGCCTGGTGTTAATGAACAGTGTTTGGATTAAGTGCAGGCTTCGGGCTTGTTTTGAGCTGAGCTTTCAGTTCTGTGGTTGTGATGGATGGGGATATATCTCTGCCTTCATTGTTTGCAAATTTTCTTTTGTATAACTTGGGAGATGTGCGCGGAGTTGTGTCAGCCTTGGGTGGAAGTTCCTGGTGAGGCTCTGAGCTCGGGGGGCACAGGGTGCTGCTCTGCAAGGGCAGGGAGCAGTGAGGTGTGAGTGTCCAGCTGGTCAGGCTGGCCGGAGCCGTGGCCTGGCGATGGTGTGGCCGCTCTGCGGTGCCATGGGGATGGTGCAAGGGCACAGACGCTCCTGCCTGTGCACAGCTCCCTCCAAATGCCACTGGATGCCCTTTCTCCTGGAGGAGCTGCTCGTGGAACAGAAGTGGTTGTTGCTCTTTAGGTTGTGCCTAATGAAAACAAATCAGTTTCAAAGCCAGACTCGCAGAGTGTGAATTTTGAAAGCCAGAGGCTGAAAGAAAACTTCTGTAATTGACTTTTTTTTTAATTTGTTTTTGAGAGTGTATTGGAAAAACTTAATTTAACTGATGTATGGTACTGTGTACACACTCATCATCTTGAGTTACTTCAGTCTTCTGGTAAAAATGGGAGGAAAAGGCTGCAAAGTTGTGGATGCAAGTCAGTAAGGAAAAGTGGTTTAAAGTTGGTGGTGGGAAACTATCTGACCAACTGCCTGAACTGTGTTATTGCATACAGCTCCTCATGAAAGCAAGCAGTGTAACTGTGTGTGTTGAACCATGATGTGAAATATTGCACAAAATACGCATCTAGGAAAAACCCTGTGTCATTTAAAACCCCCAGGCATAGCACAGGAGAGGTACTGTGGAGTTCTTTAAAAGAAATAAAAAAGAGAACAAACCCCAACAGCCTACTCGCAGAGTTTTAAACTGGAGTAATGCAGGTAAATGTTCAGAGGTTCTTTTCTCCCTAAGACATATCTAATTGGTGAATAATAGTGTGCCTGGATTGCTTCTGCACTGAGCAAAGAGTTTATAGTGTGTGGGGCTTGTGGCTTCTTGATTATGTTGTTGGATTGATGCCGTCTATAATATACGATTTAAAGTCACTAGAATTTTGGTCTTGTTCCTTTCCCCCTTCCCAATACCTTTTAAAGGTTAGTTTACATTTTAAACTGTCTTCAATGCCAGTTATCTGTTTCTACAGTGTTATTTGGAGAAGTCTGTAATGCTTACAACAGAGCTGTTAAGCTGTCCCATGTGATTTCTTCTATAACAATTAAAGAAACCAGGACATGTTTTACGTCGAGGATATTAGCGAGTTAAATTTTTGTGTTAAGGAATGCAAAATCAGGTTGTATTGACAAAGGGGATTTTGTTTTTCTACATGTAGGGCTTTTTTTTTCCCCTTGATTTTCAGTAACAGACATCTTTCAAGTGTGGGGCAAATGCTGGAATGGACGTTGAATTCCACTCTTAGCAGGAACTTGCTCTCTCTGGAGAGGTCAGCAGAGTCTGTTGCTGCTTTTTACACATTTGTCCTTTCTAAAGTGTTGGGATTTCTATGGGGTACTTGAAAAAGACCTGAAGATTGAAAACAGCCTAATTTGGAGACTGGAGAAAATCAGATGCAATAAAGAACAGATTTTACATCAATTATGATGTATTATTCTGGCAGGCATTTCATAATCTGAATATTTTGTTTTCTGTTTTTTAATTAGATACTGAATTAAGGTTTTGGACTTTAGTTGTTCATTTATCCCAGTTGAATAGTGAATGCTCAGCATTAAAATGTGACTGTGCTTTAGTCTAATTAATTAGCTAATGCTGGGGTCTGTGGAGATTAATGGCATTTAATGAAATGTCTCTGTCTCTCTGTAGGTGCAAGGGGAGAATTTGTTTTTTGTTTTGTTTTTTTCCCTGACTAATCTTCCTTGCTGGTATGGTTAGCAAAATGGGGATTTGTTTTGGTTTTTGCTTTTCCCGTGATTTTCCTGGCGGTGATGGGGCTGAGGTGGAAGCAAGGCTGGGTGCGTTCCCCCTCCTCGTGCTTCCCTCCATGGGTCCCTGTCCTTCCTTGAGGAACCCTTCTGCCGCTCCTCGGCACGATGAGCTCCTCGGTGGGCACATCTGAGCTTTGCCAGCCCCTGTGCCCCTGCTGGCCCTGCCTGTGGGGTCACACTCACTGCTTCCTTCCCCTCCTCATCCGCCGTAATTGCCCAGCCCTCCCCTTTCAAACCCCAGCCCAGTAAAACGCTTTCTTTCCGGCTTTTTAAACTTCGGCTTCATGGTTTGACACCTCTCTGGTGATGCAAATTGGTTCCTGAGCAAGCAGTGGCAGGTTGTAACAGCCCAGCATTCTTCCCTGATTTCCTTAGAATGACCCTCTCGGAGAATCCTCGCTGATTGCCTCCTCTGGATTACCAGGATGTGTAATGCTGCTCTCCTTGGGAAGGCCAGCACGACTTGAAGCCATTGTTTTGGGAAATTTACTGCAGGGTTTAACTCGTTGGGGTTCTGGTGAATATATGTCTTCTTCCCCGGGGCTGCTGTTCCTTGATAAAAATCTGTCTTGTTTCCAAGTGCTGGAAGGCACACTAACAGGAGATCATTTATAACTCTGCTGACTTAAAAAATCCTTAAAAGCAGCAGTGATGGGGTGCCAGTGGTTTTGTACCCCCTTTTGAATATTGAAGACTACAATCATTTGACTTTTTACTATACACAGCCTGCCATTTCTGATGTTACGTGCTCTGTTAGGTTGGAGAATTATCCAATTTAGCATGTTCATTAGGTATTTTCAAATGTAAGCAATTTCCTCCCTCACACCTCCGCCTTAGGGATTTATTTAAAAAACAAAACAACCTGAAGAGCAAAAGGACAGCAGCCTTGGTCAGTGAAGTAGCTCCTTGGCCATGAATATATGTGGTGTAGGAATCTGGATGCTCTGTTGTACAGAGTCGTGTGTGAAACAGAGGCAGGTAAAACTTCAGTCAAAGTTTACAGCTGAGGCTGCCCACGGAGGTGTGTTTTGTGCTCAGGTTCCTCCAGGGTGGGACTCGGGTGCTTGTTCCTCCTGCGCTTACTGCAGGGGCATAATGCGTGTGGTTGGGAATGGCTCCCAGTTCAACAAGCTGGAGCTGCTTGTAGTAACGCGTGTGGCATTCATGAGCTGTGGATGTGCCCTGCTGGCTGTGGTGTGGATCCTCCCTGGACTAAAAACGGCAGAGTCACTGCTGCGGCTGGAGCTGCTCCCGTGGATCCCTGGCGTGGGCTGGCACCCAGGGCTGGGTGGCTGCTGTCCTGTCTGCTGGTGACCCTGAGTGCAGGGCCTCTGCATATTTTAATTTGGGGTCTGGTCTGCATGCATGGGGTGCAGAATGCTGGTGGCCGTTTGGCCACGGAGCAGCTGAAAGACTTGATTTGGTGGGGAAGGCATTTTGTGTGATGATGGGATGGGGGTGCAGGATGCTGATGTCTTTATTCGGTGTTTCATTCTCCCAGAGGTCGGTGCTGGCCCCTGTCTGCCCAGCCAGTCCCTGTACCCGCGCTGTGCCAGCCGTGCCCGTGGCCAGGCTGGTTTCCTGTCTGGCTGGGCACGTGGGCTCTGAGCAGTTGTGCACATCTGGTCCTTCTTGGGCAAGAAGCAGTGTCAACAACTCTCCTTTCATGTGAGACGCTGCTGGTTAAAGCCATATGAAGCTGCCTGTTCAGAGCAGCAAATGGAGGGCATGCCCTTTTGGAATAACACCCAGGCTAACCTGGGATTTTTTTTTTTTAAGCTAACCAGTGGATTTGGATGTCTGATTCCAATTAAGTTGACTGTGGGTGGGGTGTCTGTGTCCCTTGGCTGCCTGATAAGCCTCAGCCAGAGTAGCAGGGAAGGATTTTATTCCAAAGCAAATGATGGACCTTGAAAATCAAGAGTTCTGTTTGTTTCCTCCCCTGCTTCTGCCTGTAAACTCATTCAGGTTAGTTCTACTACTTCCCATCTTATTTTAGGTATTAGGTAGACTTTGAAGTTTCTTTTTTTTTTTTTTTTCCCCAAAAGAATGTGAGCTGGACATAGTAGCAGAACTTAGGATTCTTCCTTTCCTGCCACCCTTCCTTCCCCATCAGGCTGTAAAGAGCAGCAAGGTCAGACCTTTTCCCTATGTTTTTTTTTCCTCTGTGTTTGCAGGTCAGGGTGGAGTAAGAGAGGATGCATTTCCTGCACTTGGCATCAGTCATAGATGTGTAGCTTGATAGTAATCGTGGTATCATCTGTGTGCAGAGTAGTGTGGAGTCCTTCCCAGACGGTGTGAGGGATTTCATGAGTGGACCATGGCCACTGTTTGGGTGTCTTGTTCCACCAACCTCGATGTGGATCCTTGTGCAGGGTAAGCTGCTCCTGGAATTTGCTTCCTTCCCTCTGGCATTGGATGGTCCAGTGGAAGAGTTGCAGAGTCTGAGTGTTGGCTGATGAACCAAGCTCCAAGCAGTGGACGATGAGGGTTTTGAAGCCCCTTGTCCTTGGCTGGGGTTTGTACTGCTCTCTGCGGTGTGGCCGAGGCAGAGGGTGACCTCTGTCCTTGGATGTCACAGTCAGAGGGAAAAAGAGCTCTGCAGGGCTTTCTGTGGAGTGCAGTGAGTTCCGTCAGAAACAAGAGCTGAGCAGGATTTTTGTAGTTCTGTTGTTTTTTGGGGATGTAAACATTTATTTCTTTTCCCCAATCACTCAGGTAGGTTGTTCATGTTGTCCTGAATCCCCACAGACTGTCTTGTACTTGTTAAAATGTCTGTATTTCCATTCTCATTGCCTAAGGACGTCTTTCATGTTAAGAATAGTCCTTATGTACTTTCCTTCCCTTTGACATACTGCTAACTAAAAATTAAAATTGAACACTGTCTAACATGGGATTTTTTTTTTAAAGGAGGTTTTACATTGCCTCTGTTTTTCTGTATTGATGGATTATTTTTAATGGCGTCTACCAGGTGACTTTTGTGCACTTGAATATGCCAGGAAAGGTTCTGAGGTAGGGAGGTCAGGGAAATGGAAGGAGAGCAGCATGCTAACACCCTTGTGCATCCCTCTCTGCTTCCAGATTGAGTACATCTCCTCTGCAAAGTGCTGAGCCTTTATCAGCCCGGGGGTAGGTCTACTAATGACTGATCTAAAACCATCAAATTCATTTATTTGTCACTGCCAGTGACAGGCCAGTTAATGCTAATGGATTCTTTTTTTAGCCTGTTGACTCTGGTGATAGTCTCATAAATGTTGTGAAATCCAAAGCATTAAGGGAACTGGGAACTTATTTTTAGAGGACTGCTACTGAAACAGGGTAAGGTAGGTGGTGTGTGTGCAGCAAGATGTATGTTGTGCTCAGAAGGAAAAAATAATTCTAGTTCATTAAGCTGTACTTTGAGTCTTTGCTGTTCCTAATAGTTATTTGACTTTTCAGTTGTATTTTAGTGTTCTCTTTAAACACATTTTGGGTCATGCTATAAAGGGAGGAGAAGCTGTAAACAGTCAGTCATCTTAGGGCAAAATGGCTTGTTTCAGAAAATGGTTCATCTCAGGGCCTGAACCTTCTCTGCCCCTATTGTGTGAAAGCACTTAAGCATATACTTAAGTTGGCATAAGCATGTGGGTAAGTGCTTTGCTGAATCAGCATGGGCTCAAAGCACGTTATTAAATGCTTTGTTGAACTGTGAAGCCTGTAGCAGAAAAAGATTAAAAGATTACTTTGTGTATTTGACAGTACTTTGTATATGGTCAGTTCCATCACTTCTCCTTCAGAGATAGGCAGTTTCATCTCTCATATTCCCCCCTCCACTAGAGTATCTCACTCACAGGAAAATCCTAATCTGCTGTTTCCTCAGAAAACTGATTACAAGGTCAGTGAAGCATCAGACTTTAAAAAAAAAAATTGTTGAAGCTTAATTTAGTCTCTAGCCCTGAAATCACACATTCTGTTTGCCTTAGTCACTGGAATAATTCTGTAAACTATGTGAGTAGTGTTCAATGTGGCCTGTGATTTTTACGATATTATTGCTGTAGAAATTGTGGTTTGCTGAGTAATTTGAAAGTTACTGTGAATCTTTGTAGTCAGATCAGCATGCGGTATTAATAAGTTGCTTCTAAACTTTGGCATTTTACTACTCTCCTGTTGAAAGTATTTCTTCTATTTTTTGAGTGCAGAGAAAATCTGAAGAATGTTGGGAAGTTCTCCCCTGCTCAGTCGTTCCCTGTTCTGGGACATCTGCAGCTGGGTGTATTGTTGTGACTGAGTAGGCTTAAATTAAGATCCTACTTTGGGAACTTTGTATTATAAAGAAGGACCCTGCTAAGGCTTACACAATTCTGCACATGGGGAATAGTCCCGGAGACCTCAGCAAGCACAGTGAAATGCAGACAAGGCTCCTTAATATGTTGGTGAAGTGTACGTGGCAGGAAGGGTGAAGGAAAAGAAGTATTGACAGCAGCAGAAAGCGTCGCTGCCTCTGCCCTGCCCTCCCCCAGCAAAGACTTGCATTAATTTCCCATTGACTCTGATGTACAATAGGGAAGAGGTTTCAAGCTGACTGCAGGGGCAAAGGTCCAAGAAAACTACTGTAGCAAGAACTGATGCAGAGTGACAGTAATGAGGTGGCCTGGCAGGTGGGAGGGAAAAATGGTGGGGTGGGGGAAAGAAACTAATATCTGGTGAATTAAGTAGTTCCCAGGGTTTGAAGTTGTTAAGTCCCCTTGGTTTTATTTTCCTCAAGTGTGTGCCACACAGCTCTGAGGTGGGGCTGAACAACACTCCTTGGCTGAGGATGTGGGTCCTGGTGCAGCTGCAGTCCTCGTGGCTCAGGGCTGGGCCCCTGGGAGTGCCGGTGTGGCCCAGAGGGTGCAGAATTCCTCTGTAGTGTTCCCAAACCTGTGCTGTGCTGTTTTAATTGGTGTTTTAGTATTCCTGACTCAGAGCTCATCTTTACGTTGTTCTGTGGGTCAGTTTTGCATCAAAGCGAAGGTGAGGAGTGCAGGGTGAAGAAGTGTTTTGAAGTTTTGATTTATTTAAAATAGGGACTGTGAAGTGCCAGCAAGCCTTTCAGCTTCTTGAATGCTGGTGGAAAGAGAATGCCTGCTAGACAGAGAGTCTGGGGAGGCTTTAACCAGTTGCTGAATAAACACTGTTCAGCAATCTTCCCAAAGGGTAATGTGGTATGGTGTGTAAAGAGGTTGCAAGGAGCCAAGCATTTGTCCTAAGTATCTGTGACTCCCACTGGACTGGGAGATGTTGCTCAAGTCAAACGCTGGTTTGTGGGAAAAGCCTGGTAGCTGCAAAGCCTCAGCGCTGGCAGGTTTGGTGTTTGTTGCACTGCTGGAAGGAGGTGTTGCTGAAGGGGACATTGCCAGGGATCCTTCTGCTGTGCTTGCTGAATGAGTGAAACTCCTGTTTAGTTTTCCTTTTGGCTGTGTTATCAATCATTTATGTTCAGAGCTGCATTGGTGTGATTCCCTTCTCTGAGCCTGAGCCGTGTGCGGGGCCTGATATGTACACAGAGCATTTATCCTTTTGCCAAGGGTTTGCAAAGTGCTGTTAAGGAGTGTAAAGATTTTCCTTTGCTGGTGAAATTCGCCTACTTCTGCTGTTGTATTTGGCAGACCTACAGAGCCTATAGCAGTATGCTGTGCTCAGTGAATTGTGGGAGGAAACAGAAAACATTGAAAAGAAATCCAAAGGTAAAGCTGACTGAGATGGGAAATATGATAGGAATTTTCTGAGGATGGGGGTTTTGCCCCTGTCTTTTGGTCTGCAGCTGCTGCCAGCCATTGTGTTGGGTGGCATCGGGTCCTGTGCTCTGCCATGTCCTCAGAATCCCTGAGAGGTCTCTCTTGTGAGTACTGAGCAAGCTCTGAGACAATTACAGCAAAAACTGTTGGCTTCTTGCAGCAGGAGCTCCCTCTCCTCAAGAAGTCTCTACTATAAAGTGTTTGGGGTTGTTTTGATTGATGCATTTGCACCAGACAACTCATCTTCCTGTCCTGGATGGGTGATCGGCGCAACGCACACCAATCGTTTAAACTGTACCCTCTTCAGATATTACCTGGTGAAAAACTCTCCTAAAACCTGCTGTGAAAATGTCCCAGGCCCACTGTTGGATGGGATTGAGAACTGAGGAAGCAGAGTTGCTGTTGGTTGGGCTCTGATCTTGGCACGGCATGTTGGAGCCCAGGTAAGGCCCTGGTGTGGCCTAGCGCTGATGCTGCCATTGAGCGTGGAGATGAAGGGTCAGAGAGAAACGGGCAGCAGGGGATTATCCAGAGATCTCAGTGTGGCAGAGAGCGCAGGCACTTCCTGACACCCGGCTCTGATAGCGCAGCGAACAGCCGCCTCTGTCTGAAGGGGATGTTGGCAGCATCCCTGCGCGCTGGGGAGGAAGTGTGGGAGCAGAGCAGCATTGTACGCTGCCAGCTCTTTACGTGACTTGTCTTTGAGGGGTTAAACTGGTGGTTTTTTGTTGTTTTTAATGACTTCTGACTGTAAAATTTATAAGGGAGGCCCTGGCTGGAGCGGCAGCGCTCCGGTGTGCGGTGGGGCTGTAACTGCTGAGGTTCCTGCCTCACGCCAGCGCTTCCGAACGGCAGCAGCCACACTTCGGAGAGGGGAAGCGAGATAAGGGTGCAAGGCCACAGCAGGTGAAAGGTGGTTGGTGGTGTGAATTATGGCTCTGGGCGCTCTCATGGTTACTAACCGGCACAGGGGCTGGGTGCTGGAACCGAGGGGGTTACAGGGGCTCAGCAGTGCCTTGTGACACAGGGCTGCTCCTGTGTCTCAGTAACGGCAGCAGAGGGGCGAGCACGCTGAGCTGCAGGTGTCCCGGAGGCCTCTGCCTCCACACAAGCCTTGGCTCTTCTCCCCGCGGTGCTGGCACTCGGCCGTGCCGGACGCTCCTCCGCCCCGGTGGCCTGGCTCCTGGGGGCTGGCTGCTCCTTCGTGCAGCAGGACTGGCCCGTTCCTCCCTGGGTGGCCATCGTTCCTCCCCGGTGGAGCCAGAGGGAAGGCTGCCGTGGTTCCTCGGTCCTGTGCAGGTGGGGAGTGTGTCCTGATGTGCTTCCACAGCTCTGGGGACAGGCTGCTCGGGCTCGTGAGCCTCTGTCTCCCCTCTGCCTGCCAGGGGGACATTTCCTGCCCCAGTGTGCCTGGGACCCCTGGGTGGGTGGCAGTGAAAAGCACCTGGAGAGTCTCCTGCCACAGCACCTTTTGTGCTCTAAGCTCCTGCTTCGCCTAATCCCAGGAACTGCCATCAAAGCAGCAGGTTCTGTGTGTGACATGCCCAGCAATTTATGTATGAGGAGGGAATTGCGATCATCTTGCGGGATTTTTATTTTTTCCCCCCTTCTCTTTTTCATCTGGTCACATCCGCTCTGTCATTAATCTTCCAGATCAAATACAGTGATAGTTGAAAGTCTTCCATAGTTATGATTCCCGCAAAGTTTTGTGAGCATGGCTTTGATTTTGTGGTAGTCATAAGAAGTCAGTTTAGATTTCTGGACCTCTTTTTGTAGGTATTTCCAGTGGATATTGTAGTAGAGGTATTTGTCTTCTCTTTCGATTATGCCTGTGTATGCAATAGGAAAATAACAAAATATGGAATAGAAAAAAATAATAAATTCAGTTACCAGTCCAAAAGCCTTGCTGCTAAAGAGCCATGAAGAAGCTTTATTGGAACTATAATTGTAGACATAAGCAGTGATTATCTGTCTTCATGCCTTTATAGTCCCCAGCACTGTCATCTGAATGCATGAAGCTGATGATAGTGTGAGCAGAACATTATTCAGCTGGTGCTGTGTTATCCTGATCTCTTGCAGTATGTGGAAAATAACATGAAGTGTCAATTCATTTGAAAGTGATGGGGAGAGAAGAAGGTAGGAGAGGACAAGTATTGCAGAACTCAACCTTATTTCATCCCTGTTGCAGCTGAAGGAATGCAGGAACAGGGTAAACTTCTTCCATGGACATGGTCAGATGAAATTTTGCTGTTTCTTAATGTTCTTAGAGGTCTTGAGCAGGTGCAGCCCGTCATCGTTAAAGAGTACCTTGGTGTGCTTCCTTGAAAAGCTCTGAATTGGCTCCAGCTGAGGGAAGGGCAGCAGCACCTGTTTGTCTTGCATTCCTGAGAGCTGGAGATTGTTGGATCAAGGTAGACAAAACGGATGCTGCCAAGCACTTCTTGAGGTGGAACGGAGATCAGAGAGCAAGTCCTGAATTTCTTGGCATGATTGTTGGTGCTGGTTATGCAGGTGAAAATGTGCTGGGGCTGTGACGAGGCAGAGGGAGGCAGAGGTGCTTTGGTGGCCGGGCAGCGCAGAGGCAGGAGCGGTGTGCGCAGAGCTCTGGGTTGGTGCTGAGGTTGGTGAGCCAAGGTGGGGCACAGGTGATTTGCATTAACCTGACCCAGGCACTGCTGGGCTCTGCTGCTCTCCTGTCCGTTGCTCTCCTGCTGTGCTGCTGATCGCGCAGGTGTGTTCTCACCTGAAGCCAATTTTCAGACCCCTCATTTTGATTGCAATCAGCTGCTCTGGGTGAAGGCCGTTGGTGGGGGAGGGCAGGCAGGAGCCAGAGTGGCCATGGTCTCCTCAGGAGCAGAGCTCTTGTGCTCTCCTCACAAACAGTACAGGATGGGCCAGGCCTGGTTTGAGCCCCAAGAAGGTAACTGTTTCAGGGTTATTTTTGGGTAAGGGAGGCACTTGTTGGATGGGAGACCGGTTTTGCTTTTTTTTCCTTTTTATTCCGTTGAAATTTTGAGGCAAAAGACAGCTGTTTTAAAGGAGGAAAATAGATGCAGAGGAATCCAAAACTTGTAAACCTGCTTTTTTGTTTACTCTTGCACTGAATTAGGTTGAGGTGAAAAACATGATCATGTATGTTTTTGATGGACTTTTCTTAATTTCTTAGTGATGATTGTTTTTGTTGGAGTTAGCAGCAGTTGTCCACTAACTTCTGTCAGAGCAGCTCTAAATTGCTTAATACACTCAAGGACATATTAAAAACAAAACCAGAAATCTGCTAGCAAAGTGCCAGGATGGACAAAGATTAGGGAGTGCAGTTTTTGGAGGTGTGTGCCTGCCTGCCTTCTACGTGAAAGCAAAATGAAATAGTGACGGTTTGAAAATTTCTGGTCTTCAGCTGAGTGAGCTGTGAGTGAAAAACTGATTCTTGGAAAAGTTTTATTCAAAATGTTAGTTGAAAGTCTGTGTGGTGTACATTCCTGGAGGCATCAGCATCCTACTTTCACAAAAAACTTGTGTGCTGAAATGACTGAAACTAGTTTAAATGTGGCCCTTGTTCTTGTCACACAGAGATGAGGTAAGCGATTGTCATCGCCCTTATTTTATGGCTGTGGAAAACAGAAGTGCTGCTCACGTGTTCTGCGTTCACTCGAAATGGGGAATTGCAGGTGCCTTGGCAGAGGGGTTATTCCGTAGCTTGTGTGTGTTGGGGCTGCTCCTGTTGGGGCAGTTCTGGGCTGGGGAGGAGGGGACATGCAGGGTTTGGGGGGCTCAGGTGTCCTGGCTGAGCAGTGGGCAGTGCAGGGTGAGGAGCTGCAGTCCCCACGAGGTGATGAGGCTGTGTGTGGAAATGGAAATGAGTGTTGCATCACTGGAGATGGGCATGAGTCAGTCATGAAACCCTCTGTGAAAAGGTTTTGTAACTAGTCCTGGCTTATTAGAAACAGTTGTTGAGGATAGGCCTGCCTTTACTGTGCATCTGAAGCATCTTAGGAATGGTGCGAGTGGTGCTCTGAAGTCTGCGTGGGGCACAGGCAGAGGAAGGGCAAGAGTATAAAATGTTTAAGGTGGAGGGATGAGTGCCCAGAGGAACAGACTGAACACGGTGCCCGTCTGACGCCTGCCTGGGGTTCAGACGCTGTGCTCAGCTCCCGTGGTGCGGGGCAGGCTGGGCAGCAGGAGCAGTCCCAGCTGGGCTGGGGTCCCAGGTGGCCCTGCAGCCCTCGCTGTGTCCTGCTGCTGTGGTGGCTCTGCTGGGCTTGGGGATCCTTTGGCAGCAGCACTGCAGAAATGAGGAGTATCATTGTGTTTTATTGTGGCTTCTAAGAACGCAGCGTGTTTGTGCTTCGGGGAGCCCCAGGGGCTTTGTTTTTCACCAGGCCTGAGCTATTCTTCAGCAGAGTCTTCCTGGAGCGTGAGCCAGTTCTGCCCATTAGGACTGAGAGACGGGCCTGACTGATTTCTGCTCCCTGCTGCATAATAAATCTGATACTAAAATTAGTGTTGGTCTCCCTAGGCCATAATTCTTGCTGAGATTATAGAGAGTTGTGTGTGCAGGGAGGAACTGTGGTTGTGTGTGTTTTGGATTTTTTTTATAACCTTGAGTGTCCAATTTCCAGGTTTTTTACTTAGCCCCCCCCCATCTTTTTCCCCTTTTCCTCTCTTTTGGGAAGTGCTTAGCCTTTCTGTGTATTTTGGCTATTTAAGCCTCTGTCACTGCAGGCAGATGAGTTCCTTGGGAGCTCTTCTGAAGGTTTTGTAATTGAGTCTTTTACCACGGCGACAGGATATTATTAACCTTCAGTAAAGCAATTTATTTCATACTCCTTTGTGGGGATAAGCCTTTTTTCCCCCAGGAAAATATATATGTGGAAAGGGTTTTACGTACAGAGGTAGCTGGACTTGCAGCAGTGATTATGATTTTAGAAAAATTAATAATTTACATGGAAAATAGGCAGTTCTGTTTGTATCAATTTAAGAGAAACCTTTGGTCCTGAATGATCACACCCCTGCCCCAGTGTTTTATTTTCAAGAATAGACTTTTTGCCTTTTGGTGGCTTTGAAAAGAGGTTGTATTTCATTTCTGAACTCTTGATATTTAGCCTGTGTGAGCACCAAACCATTTTGTTGTCTTCATTCAGGCGGCCTTAAAAATGACCTGAGTGCTGGAGGGAGGAGTTCCTTGCGGGGTCTCCCTCTTGGCATGGCCTTTGCCCTGAAATCAAATGCAGACTAGTCCAGCAGTCGTTAAAGATTGGAGAGCTCCTGGAATAGCAATTTGCCGCGGGTGGGATGCTGGCTAAGTGGCCAGCCTGGCTGAGTCCTTGTGCGCGCTATTGAGTGTGGTGACAAAGGCTCCGCTCTGGGATTTGGGAGATCGAGGCTTGTGTGTCATTGTATCTCCCTGAGCTCCCACTTTTATTTTAAAATGAGGATCACAGTGTTTCTTTTTCCATGTCTAATAAGACTTTTTGCTTCAGTATCCTGTTAAACTTAAAAAAAGATAAATTAACAACATGCTTGCCCTGCCCTTCAAGATACTTGAAAACTCGGTGCTGTCACGGCGCCGCTTTGGAAGGAGTTCACCACACCTTGCAGTAGGAATATGTTCTTTCAGCAATTATATTAGATCAAGAGGTGTTATTATTCCCACATTATATAACGGAGTTTGGATGAGAGGCGAAGTGCTTTGTCCAGAGCTTTACGTTTATTAACACACTTGAATCTCTTGGCGCCGTGTGGAGGCTTTAATTGCAGAGTCATCATTTCCCCACACTGCGCCTCTCCAGCTGCACGCTGCTGCCTCGGAGTGAAAGAGCATCCTGGAGCAAGTGCTGTGACAGTGCTGGTGACCTTTGCTGGGGCTGCACTGACTGTCCCGGCTGACCTTCCTGTGCCCAGCCCCTTGCTGCGTCTCTGGATGTGTTCTGCGAGTTGGGTCCAGACTTCCTAGTGCCTCTAGGGTGGCTCCATCCCTTTTCCATTGGATGGGCTTTTCCGTCTGTGTCAGAAGGTTGTTCTGTGGAGCTGGGGATCGCTGCCCTCCTGTGCCTTGGGGTGCTGTGGGCTCCTGGCAGCCCTGGGCTGTGTCTGGGGCGTGCTGGGCCCAGGAGGGAGGATGGGCACCCCTGGGTGCGCCGTGTTCTCTGGGGTGTCCTGCTGGGAGCAGGTACTGCTGAGAAATGTGCTTTTTTGGAAGGAAGTGAAAGCACTGGGTGCTGGCAGGTTGGTGGAGTGGACCTGCCCCTTCCTCGGAGCTCGTGGGTGTCGCTGGGTTTTGTTGGCAGCAGTGAACTGAGACTTCTAAAGACAAAGATAGACACCATGGCCTTGCTTTCATGCTGCAGCCTTCACACCATCGGTGCTGCTGCATCCCTGGCTTGGCGAGCAGGGTGTGATGGTGGCTGTGCTGCAGGGGAGCAAAGGTGCTTCTCCAGAGTCCCATCGGTGCCTCTCCGGGCCTGGCTGTGCTCACCCCTGTGAGAAACGGCACTTTGCTGTGTGGTGGTCCTTCAGACCCTCCTAAAATTCTAGAGACACGTCACATGCAAGAAAACATTTTTGTTGCCAAAAGACTTCCTGGCCCCTTCACATGCTGGTTTTGTAGAACTTTGCAGCTGGTAGATTTATTCTTAAGTCCTCAACCAGAGAATCTTTCTATTTTAAAAATGCTTAAAATACATATCCCCCCCTTTTTTTTACTCTGTTGTTGTAAATGAGCCCCACAATCTGAATTTTCTTTTTCTTTAAAGCTTCCCCACCAGAGATTTAATTAAAATATTGTGAGAGGCAGTCATTGAAAATGAGAAACCTTTTGAGTGGAAGGCACCCTGATTTCCCTCCGCAGAGCTTTTTGTCACCATAGAGATGAAAAGAGAAGCTCAAAATTGCACTTTCCCCTTGTGTGTTGCTACTGAGGGGCCGTGGCTGCAGGTAGCAGCTGCACTACGATCAGCAGGTCAGGCTGAGGCTTTAACTCTTTGCAGGGCACAAGCACTGGATTGGGATTTCTTTCCCTGGTGGAGGCGTTTTTCTTAGTTTGTTATTCTGTTTTAATTTCCTGTGCTTCAGGGCTGGAATTTGTCTGGGTTTGTGAGGGAAAGGAATGCAGGGGCCCATCCTTTTGTCTCCATAAGAGCATAACTCAGCACCTCTGAATGCAGCCGTGTCCAGTGGATCTGTCCTGGAGCTGCTCCGAGCATCGGCACAGTGTCCTGAGGTGTTTGTGCACAGCTGAAGGAACGGTGTTGGAATCCCACGCAGCCTTTCTAATTTTCTCTTTTAAAATTTTTTTAGTGTATAAAATCATAACTCCTCTTTAGGGTTCAAGCCTGTCTGATTCTCACTTAAAACAGCTAAATGTTGGGCTTTTTTGTTGGTTTTCTTTTTAAAATTGATGGGTTAACAGTATATTTTTTTCCTTCCAGTAACCCCTCTGGAAGTGTAGGGATTACTAAACCAAAAATACATGCTGCAAGTGGTAAAACTGCTCGGCTGCAGTTTGAAAGACAGTCCCCCAAATTGCAGATTATTGGAGGGGACATGACACTGGGCAGTGTTACGCTTTTAATCATTTTAAAAACAAATTTTTCTCCCTAATCGAGTGAAGAGCAGGCTCAAGTGGATTCTTGGCACAAACATCTCAGACAAATGAAAGTAAAATGTATATTGAAGCTGTCTGCTGTTGTATATTTTATACCATACCTGTCTCGGTGACTGATCTCAAATGGGCGCAGTGTTTTAATTTTAAGCTGTTTGAGTGAGACCTGTTGTGTTTAAACTTTCAGATAGAAAGTGAACATAACCCATGTAATGGCATTATTAATGAGGAGTATTACTAAATTGTAAGTTGCAAATTAATGGTTTAACTCTGAGACTAAATATACAGCTGTGTTCTTGTGTAACATTACAAGACAAAATTAGATCAAGTATTTAAAAACAGAAGGGCCTCATCCAAACCCAGCGGGTGTCTTCCCAGGGACTTCACTAAGCTTTTCCACGCTGCAGTGAGGGTGCAGACCTGTAGGCCCAGCAAAGTCACTTAAATGAGCGTGTGCCCTCCGGAGTGGGCTGTTAACATCTGGCTATAGAGATACCCATGTATTCGGAGAAAAATAGTGCCATTGCTTGTTTTCATAGTGCTGGGGACTTGGTTGGGTTCAGCTTGTACCTGATGAAGCGATGCCGTTGTGTGTATGCATCTGAGTTCCTGCAGGATTATATATTAATTTTTAAATGAGACAGTATTTGGGAGCTGGGCTTGGCTCTGATGCAATTTGCCCTTGTGCTTTCCTTGACTGTTGCTAATAAGAAGTGCTGGCCTAAATCAGCATCTTGAAGAATCATTGATTCACTAATTGCAGATAATCAAGTCCCTGCTCCCTGCTCATGCTGAGACCACTTTTGTTTCCTGCCATTCTGCCACGATTCGGGCAGCATCTTCCAGCCTTTGACGTAACCAGCAAAGTGGGTTTGGAATGCTCACATTGTTCATTCTCAGAAGTGACGGAGTTATTGGTATTCAGGCTTGATAAATGAGGAGCTGTGATACCGCTGACCTTTCTGGCCAGAATGAGCTGTGGAGGTCATAGCTGGGGGCTGAGTTGGGGAAGGGGGTGTTCAGAGAGCTGTGATGGTGCAGCTTTGCAGTGCTCACCTCGCTTAGTGCAGTCCTGGGCAGTGTCTGTGGACACCAGCCTCCCAAAATTGTTCTGAACATATGTGATAGTTGCTTCTTATTTTATTTTTTTAAAATGTGCTTCCTCCCGCTCTGTGTTCAGCTGGGGAGGGTTTTTTTGTGTGCTGTAGACTTTGCAGAGTGTTTAAAATGAAGCAGGGGCTGATGAAAATTTCTGTGTCCCACAGTTAGCATGGTCAGGAGAGGTGAGGACAGGAGGCTGCTGCTCTGCTGTGGCTTGTCCCAGGTGCCCTGTCCTGGGCATGGCAGGTTGGGTATGGATGCTGTGTGTCCTGTCCATGCCCACTTGAGCCATCCACCCTTTGCCCATCAGGCCTTTTTCATTCCCTGGCTGGATCAAGTCTCACTGAAGAAGTGGAAAGGGGTGATAATGGCTGGTGAGCTTTTCTGATGAGTTTGTGTAGAACAGCAGTTGATCGCAGACCATGGGAAAACAGGAGGAAGTGAGAGCCTTTCTGAGGAAGAGCCCCTTAGCTGATGGGCATTACCTTTGCATAGGTGTTGGTCCTCTGGGTCAAGGAGAGCAGAGCAGTCTGACAGGGGGGGTTGCAGATTGATTCCTTGCTTGGCAGATGAGGAACCAGAGCATATTGCCCTGGCTGAAGCGTTTTGGTGAAATACCGAGGGTTTTTCACGTTGTCCATCTGGCTGGGAGCTGATGCTGTGTGCAGGGCACTCCGTGCCTCGGAGCTGGAGAGCAGGTTTGCTTTCCCCAGCGCTGGCTGCAGGGATTTGCAGCAGGGATCGTGTTCAGATGGCACAGCCCCGCTGCCCTCGGCCCTGCCCCGCGCTCGGGGTCCTGTGATGGAGGCTCTGGCCTGGAGGAGGATATGCTGCGGAGTGTGCAGGTGCTGCACAGAGGGGGTGGCAGTGCCTGAGTGCCAGGAATCACGGGGACAGCGAGTGGCCCTGGCCTGGGTCGCTGCTGGAGCCGGTGTCAGCGCCGCTGCCGCTTTAAAGCCACACCAGAGGAACAGATGAGCACTGGACAGCTTAGGTTACATAATCTCTTTTGGGTTTAATGTCAGGCCTCCCTGAGCCCCATCCAGTGCCAGCTCCCAATCTGGCTCATAATACTCCTGAATGTCCTTTTAATTTTTATTAATAGTTCTCTTACTGTAGTGTTCCCTCTGCCTGGCTTTGTGCGCCGTGCGTGCCTCGCAGTTCACTGCTCTGCCCTCCGAGGCATCCACTGCCTGGGCTTCCTGCTCCTCCACCAGCCTGGAGCCCTTCCCATCTGTTTTCTTTGCTAGTTCCAGAGGTATTTTTCAAAGAGTGTTGTGGGGAGTGAAGCAGGAGGCTTGTCTGGGGTCACAGCTTGCATGGATTTGGCTCCTCTCATTCATGAACGAAGCTCGTGAGGCCTGGGAGAGCAGAGCTTGGTCAGAGCAGACCAGGGGAGTGGTGCTGAAGGGATGAAGGTGATGGTGAAGGTGAGACAGCAGAGACCACAAGCTCTGGCTCCACCTGGATGGGCTCCTGCTGTTTACAAGCACAAACCTGTCAGCTGGACTAACTTTTTTTAATGTTTAGCTTGTTCATGTCTAAATGAGTTGGTTTGTTTCTGTATTGAGTTTTTTATTTTTTCTAAACGAAGTTCAAGCACTTCACTGTTTTTCTCTGATCACTTGGATGTAGTAAAGACCAGTAATTCTGTGGAGACAGAGCAGCAGTGGCTTTGGTTGCTGAAGAGTTGTGTGATTCAGAGTACCAGTGCTTTTTTCCTCATCCCTAGCTCCATAAGTAGGTGCCTCTGCAGGTATTCTTCACTCCTGCTAGGATTGGTGCTAATTCTGTGTGTGTCCCCTGACAGCTGGTGTTTCTCTGAAAGCCCTAACGCTGATTGTTTGTTTATTATTTAAAAGAATAACATAATTAAAAATATGCATACGTATATGCAGAAGGGAGGAGGAACTGAAATGTTATTTCAGATCTGAGTCTAGGAACCAAATAGAAACTACAGAGTAGGTGTGGTTAGAGAGGACATGGTTTAGCAGCATCATCAAGCCCTTGGAATACTTCTGCATTCCCTTCGACAGCTTCTCTTACATTAGCTCCTGCACGACATTCCATGCCCATTAAGGCAGTTGAAAAATATTGCAAAGAAGATATTTAATGCACTGTGAATGTCCGTGTGTTGTAGCAGCTGTTAGAAAAATTAACAATAAAGCCCCGAAGTGCAGAGTGCAGTTCCCAGCCTGCTCTGTGTGGTTGTGTTGGGAGCGTGCTGCACCAAGGCAGGATTCTGAGCTCCTGCAGTGTTTTACTCTCCTCTGATTTAATTTTACTACTTAAGATGATTTCGTAGCTGGGAGGGGAGGCAAGAGCGAGGTGAGGGGGGCTGGGTGGATCTGTTTAGTTTCTTTTGCAAACCTTGCCCTGGCCACCTTACGTGCCAGTAGCTTGTACTTCCTAAACTCTTACTGTGAGTAAACCATGGAGCAGAACTGATAATGCCATCATGATCTTGACTGTGAGCCAAACTGTGTGAAATCCAGTAGCGTGTCTGAATGGCTAAAAAAGCCCAAAATAAATCACAAAGTGCTGGTAATGCAGTCACTGCTGCCGTTTGCCACAGGGGTGGATTGCAGTCTGTGATCCTTGGGTGAGTAAGTCTCTAAATTGTATTCAGAGATGGTATGTGGCATAGCTGGAGTACCACAGCATCACTGCTGTGTAGCATCAAGGAGCAAGAATCCAGTACTGTTGTTTTATTTTGTTTGTTTAATTTTATTTATTTATTGTTGTTTAAGTACTTTTTGTGGTGTCATTTTGCTAGTAGATCTGTGCAAATGAAAGTCAAGACCAAGATGTGTGGGGAACATTAATTTTATTTTATCTATAAATATATTTATGGACACACACATAATGGATACCAGAATCTCTTACATATTTGTGTTTGTTCAAATGTACAAGAAATGTGATTGACACCACTGAAAAGGGAGAGGGAAAACAAAATGAGTTAGAGCTTTTGGTCCCTAAACTGCCATTTCTTAGTGTATCCTAGAAAAGCCTTCACCCTAATGATGCTGAGCAATAAATAACACAGGGAAGAGTAATAGCTGCCTATGGTAGCAAATTATAGTTGATTTATTGCAGATAATATATACAGGTGCAGCTAATTTAATTAAACACAAGACCTTTTAAATGCTGTAAAGACATCCCTCTCTAAAGCCAATCAGCACTGTGGTGCTGTAATAAGGCTTTAAGTGAAATAAGCAGCATTGCAAGTACAGCTCTATGGGTCTGATCAGCCCTGTGTGTGTTGGAGGGAGGGAGTATTTTTCCATAACCATTAAAGCCACTTTAAGTCAACTTGTGCCATAACAAAGTCCAATTTCGTGTACTGATGCAAGCCATCCCATTTCTGCTTCCTCATGGAGCAGCAGCTCCTGTGAACCAGCAGATGTAGCTTGTTCCTTTCTTGGCCAGCTGAGTGGTGCTGTGCAGGGGGGAGGCTTGGGCGGTGTGGGATCTCACCCTGGGGATGGGAGCAAATACCAAGAAGCTGTGGTTCCCTGCAACCTCTCTGCTTGCTAGTGGGTTGTCTTCATCCCTCCTCTGAGGTGGGAAAGAGGGGATTGGGGTGGAAGAAACTGGTGTAGAAGAGCTTGTACATCACAGAGCCCTGAAAAGGCTTGGGATGGGAGGGGCACTAAAGCCCATCCAGTTCCAGCCCTCTCCCAGGGGCAGGGATGCCTCTCACTGCATCAGCTTGCTCAGGATGCTGTCCAACCTGGCCTGGAACATTTCCAGGGATGGGGCAGCCACAGCTTCCTCGGGCACCCTGTGCCAGGGCCTCCCCACCCTCACAGGGAACAGCTCATTCCCAATATCCCATCTAGCCCTGCCCTTGGGCAGTTTAAAGTCCTGTCACTGCCCATATACAAAATCCCTCTCCATCACACAGGTAAACACAGGCAGCGCTCTGGGTAACCTTGTCTGCATGTTCACTTTTCTGGGATTTTTATCCCCTTCTGCTCCTTTTATCAGATCAGAAGTTGCCGTGGGTATGTGTGTGTGTGCACAGAAATGCACCTTTAGCCTGGCTCAGAGCTGCTGGCTGTGCTCCCTGCCGCTGTCATTTCCCCGGAGCAGGGCTGGTGCCTCTCTCAGCTCATCACCATGCCGAGCTGAATCCCTGCCCTGGGATAATGGGGGAGATGCTCTATGATACTTTGCCACCATTACTTGATTATTTGTGAAGGCGTAAAAGGCTCAAGTAGCTGATTGATTAATTTTTCTCTAAGTTCTTCTTCCCTCTGTTGCCTTCATTTGGAACATGTAATCAGGGAAGGAAGATGCATTAAGAATAGACGGGTATGCATATGAATGCTTAATTTTTTCTAATTCAGGCATTCATGTGGGCACATGTATCCCGCTGCACGCTGTGCTAAACAAACCTCTCCCAGCGCTTCTGGAGGCAGACGAGTGAGTTTGGTGTGGTTTTCTCCTCCAGTGCTGGAGTTTCTCTGCTCTGAAGCAGTTGCTGTTCCAGCCATTTGGGAGTGTGAGGAGTGTCCCTGGGTACGACTGGGGGTGGTGCGTGCAAGACTTGGTATCTCGGAGCACAAATCAAGTATCTACTTGACCTTTTTATTCCTCACCACTGGGAAGAAGGCCAGCAGCTCTGCCGTAAATCTTCGCGGAGCCTTTGCTCTGGTCCGACGCTCCGGTCAGTCGCTCTTGGGACTTCCGGCTGGAGCTTTGGAAAGGTGTTTGTTGTCAGGAGCTGCCGGGGGAGGTGTGGAGGGATGCAGGAGCATCCTGAGCTTGGGGAGGGAACAGGACGTGGTTCCATATAGCCCTGAGTAGCAGCAGCCGCCTGCTAGAGGGTCTGGTGTAGAGGCAGTGGCTGTGCTCAGTACTGGTCGAGATTGAGTTGGCTGTGAATTAAGGTATAGTAGGAAGAAAAGCCCCAGATACCTGCTTGGCAATTTGGTAAAATGAGTTATTATAATTATTTCTCCAAAATAAGTAGAATTCCTAAACAAAAGAAAACTAAAATGAAAGCAACTCCTGTGTTGATGTTGTGACTCCATCAAAAAGAAAATCTGGGATTTCTTTTTTTCCTTCTTTCAAATATCTTTTTCTGAGTAGTCTCTCTGTGGGTACTTCCTGACGAGGATCTCCATGCCTCAGTTTCTTATCTGTTTAATGGATAGAGTAACAATTAATCTCACTTCTCAAGGATTCTGTTGTGAAGTGCTTTTGAGAAATCTGGCCTGAAATGTCACATTTGATAAGGCTGCTTGAGAGCTTCCATAAAAACTACTTTTAATCGAAATTATGTTTGATGATAAAATATTGTGAAATAGATTGCTCCCTCTCCAGGCTCGCTTTCTGTGTTAGGATGTAGACGGGAGGTGAGACCCTGGAACCAAACCCGGAGCATTTTTTGAAACCTGTGGTTGATTTTATGGTTTGGGCAGAGGGGAGAGAATTGTCTGAACATTTCCCTGAGAGTGATAATACTAACTTCATGTTTTAATTTCCCTTGAAAAAAATAACACTGTGTTCTAAGTAGGTCCAGTATTTGCCCTTCTGTGCTGTACTAATTCTCTTCTTGTACTTGTAGTTCTGATTATGTTCCCTCAGCTGGTACTTCAGGAAACGTGTTTGTCTTTGAGCATGTCTGGTGACTCAGAGACACGTCTCCATAGCATCTGGTGAGCGTAATTGTCATTATTAATCTGCCCCATGCCAATCTGTCCTCGGAGCAGCGGTGGGAGGCAGGGAAGGTGCTGCATGACTGGGTGTGTTCTGCAGAGATGGGACTTGGGAGAATGGTTAGCGAGAGCCGGGGCTTGGCTGAGGTTCTTTCCCTTCTGTCACTGCCTCCAGAACCATCAGAAATTGCAGTCAGGGTCTCTGCTCACTTGGGGCTTCCACAGCTCCCGGGGGAGAGCTCATGGCTGAGGTGGCTGGAGTCAGTGTCCTGCCTGTTCAGACATCCTTGGCCAATGCGACCTGTTCTAATTATGTCATGGTGCTATTTCCAAAGTTGTGGGTAAGTGTGTTGTAAGTTAATACCTGACTTGAGAGTTCAGAGATTCGTTGGAACCAGATTCAGCTTGGCATTATCTCCGGAGCTTTGTGCATGTTCCATTTTAAACGCAGTTGAATGAAGTCTCCCACAATAAAGTCCCTTCTTCCCTCTCTGGCTCATGTCAGGGCTCTGCTGCCCTGTGCCCTAACCACAAGGTGAGCCATACATTCATTTTTAAATGATTTTTTTTCCCTTAGCCCAGACGCTTGCTGTCCTTACGGGAAGGCTCTAAATGCTCTTTCTGCTCTCTGTCTTCAGTGCTGGAACTCTCACTTCCCAGTTCACATAATCACAGGCTTTTCCTTCATTCCCATTGTTAATCAAACTTGACTGCCTGCTTAATGCCTTTTTTCCTTTTTTTTTTTTTTCTGACATGGTGGTTTTGGTTGTTGCTTCTCTAACAGCATTTTGTTGCCTTTGGCTTCATAATAAATTGCTGAAATTAATAGTGAGTGATTGAGAGCACGTACTTTAACTTAAATGAGAAATAGATATTTTTTACTACTATTAAAAATACCTTTTTTGTCAGTCCTTTTGTTTTGAGCAAAGGGCACATTCTGCTTTAACTATTTTATCATATGTGTGCTATTGTAATTTACATAAATGAATTTTAAATACAGTTATAAGCTGTGGGAAGATGTTATTGTCTCTGCACAATGAATGTGGAGATTTATGCTGTGCATACATCTTGTGTTAGATTAACATTTGTTCCCTCGTCTCTGTTGGATAGTGTCATGATGGAGCCTTGAAATCTTTACACAGGTACTTCTCATCCTTATTTAAAACAGCATTTGAATTATTCTCCTTCCAGTCCATTCATTTCATGTAAATATGCCTTTGGATATTTGACTCGAATCTGATGACATTGACAGGAATAATAAAACTTCTGTTAGGAGCGAGATGGGAGCTGCTGTTATGCCCTTCCACCCCCTAAATATCAAACAGTTCCCGTTTTTCCAGGGTTTGTGTGTGCAGAATTCAAGCGCTCGAGCAGTTCAGTGAAGTTGGTCTGGCCGTGTGCTTAAACTTGGGTTGCTCTGCTGGCTTGGGACCTTTGTCACAGACATTTTCTGCAGTGTCTCTTTTGTCCAGGGCTGGTGGCAGGAGTTGGTTGAGCTCCTGCCAGGATTATTACAGCCCTCAGTGCAGTGCCTGGAAGGTGCTGGGTGTGCACATCCCTCTTTGGAAGGAAACCTGTGCATGTCCCGGGGGGAGGTGATGGCAGGGTTGGGAGCGGAATTACAGCAATTTGGATTGAGGACCTGCTCTCTTCCCACCCGTGCCAGTTCTCGCTTTTTCCTCCAAGGGGAAAACAACCTGAAAAATGGCTGTTTGCAAATTCTGCAAATCCTTTTTCAAGGCGATGTGCTGGTGAAGTTTGGGTGGGGAAGCACACTGTGGAAGAGGGGGCTTCTTCCTGCTGGAGCTCTGGCCTTGGGCTGGGAGGGCTGCACGTGCCAGGATGAGTAAGAGAACCTTCAGATCATGTCTGGAGAGCGAAGCTGTCGAGCTGGAGCAGGGCTGCTGCTGACTTGCCAAATACAAGCCTCTGGTAAATGTTCTTGTGGGGACACTTAGCCTGTGTGTTGTGGGGGTGGAAAATAACAATTTGACTTGGGGCTGGTGATTATTCTGTGGCTGTGGTTGAATTTGTCTCAGCCGTAGAGTTGTTTTGAGTTCTGGGGACAATTACCAGCTCTTCTAGATATCTCTGTATTTCCACAGCTGAAAAATGGCCATTTGGAGCAGATCCACCTGAATCCGCCTTTCTTTGAGGCTGCCTATTGAATCCTGACTGTCAAGAGTCAGATTTTACTGCTTCCCTGTCAAGTAAGGGCCTGTTGCTGGGAGCCAGGCTGGAGTGTGTGCACAGACACGCAGAGGGGTGTGGGGGATCCCGAGTCCCAGTCAGACATTCCCGTCCTGGAGCCCACGATGTGCGTGCACAGCGCTGCCAAAGCGAGTGGCAGTGGTGGTGTTCAGTCACAGCCTTGCTTTTCTGCCAGCTGGAGTCTGTTCCTATTGTGATTGAGAGCATTATACTTACCATAAATGTTTCTTCTTAAAATAAAAATGAAAGCAAGGGAAGCAGAGCAGCGTGGGGCCGTGCCGGAGGGCTCGGTGGCACTGGCTGGCAGCTGGCTCTGTGCCGGGCACCTCCTGGGCGCCCAGAGGCCGCGGGGGCTCGGCAGGGTCCTGGCACTGGCCGCACTCCTGGGTTGGGGACAGGGAGCCAGGGCTGTGTCTGGCCCTGCCCGCGGCTCCTGGCCATGGATGGCCTGGGCTCCATGGGCACCGCGTCCCTGGTGCACACCGCTGCCGTCAGAGCTGTGATTCTAAAAATGGATGTGCATGTTTCAGTGAGGTTTGGGGTTTTTTGTATTATCCAGTTGCTACAGTAAGAGTTTTTGATGCTTTAAGCTTGCGTCGTTGCCTTCTCTCTCCCACTGCATTAGGTGCTGCCTCTCATGTCCAAGGAATGCTCCAGTCTTGATTTCTTGCTTTTGGGCTGGTACTAGCTGCCATGGGAAAGGCATGAATAATGCTTATTGTTAGGTAAATACAGGTGCCTGTGTGGTTTTCCATAGCAACATGCTCACCTGGAGGTGGTTTCAGACCTCTGAGGACTCCCTGGAGGATTTGGCAAATTAATCCATGGGGAGATGCTCTGCTGGGCAGACATAGTCAGGTTCTTGTGATGTCCCTGTAGCCTGGCTGATGTCACCTCAGCCAGGGGAAGTAATTAATTGGTGGTGTGTGAGCTGATGTGTTTTACCCTCAGGTGGCTGTTTCTCTTGCAGAGGTCGGTGTTCTGTGCTGTGGGGTGTCTGCTGCAGCTTTTTCTCAGATTAAGCCCTTTGCTCACTGAGGCCCATGAAGGCAGGCAGCTCTGACAAGAAGTTTCTAGGCCAGAGTTGCAGCCATTTACATATGACAGTGGTGATTAAGCTGCTGAAGAATGAGTGCCATCAAACACAGGAATCTTGGTGTGCTGATGGTCCCTGCCTCAACCTCCCAGAGTCATTACAAAGCACAAGGAAATAAATGTTTGGAGTCAGAAGCCTTATTTTAGGAGACAAGGATCGTGTGAGCCTTGCCACAGAGATACAGCACAGACTGGGGAATCAGAGTTGGGATTATTCATAGAATCCCAGAATGATTTGGGTTGGAAGGGACCTCAAAGCCCAGCCAGTTCCAAACCCTGCCGTGGGCAGGGACATGTTCCACAGGAAGGTGGTTATTGCTGAGGTGGATGCTATGAGGACCAGAATAATTGGAGAGGGTTGGATTAAGAGATGGCAGCTGCACTTGTAGTGTCTTAAATTTCCAAAGCAGAGGGCAGTCATTTAACCCTCCACTGGGAAATATCCTTACCTGTTCCACAGGTGTCGGAAACAAAGGCACGGACCTGGGCAGATGGGTGACAGAGCCTCACAGTCGATGTGGCAGCTGTATTTAAAGGAGTGCTTGGTTTTGAAATTCAAGTTCTGTTAAATAGACTTTATCATGATGTCTTGAGCTAATCAAAGCTGTGGTGGGCCTGCTGCAAACCATCCAGTGGCCTCTTGTTTTCTTTTCGGCTCTGTTACTGACTGTTACAGCAGGACAATACTTTAAAGTTCAGGAATAGTCAATTTGAAACCAAAGAGTTGCTTTCTGCTCAGAGAGGGACCAGCTGGAAGTCACTTCTGCTGGAGTTTGAGACCAGTGCTATGGCTGAATTCAAACAAACCACCTTCTCTCCTTCCCACTCACCTATAAATTCATGGTCCATAACATTATTTGCTGCAATTCCAGCATGGATAGTTGAAGCTGAAGTGTTCTAATGCACAGCAGAATAGCTTGGGCATCCCCAGGTTGACCTTACTTCCCTGTCTGATAGCTGAGGGAATGGCTGAGCCTTGAAGTCGATGCAGAAATTATGTTTTGCAAGCTGTTTTTTCTTTGCTGTCTTTGAAGGATCCAGCTGGTGTTTCTGGCCAGCCTCACCCCTCCCTTGGGAGAAAACATGAGGTCATTCAGCCTCCATTTGCAAGGGCACTGAGCAGGGCAGAAGACAGGGGTTATTTTAAGCTTCTACTGACCAGTGCAGGATTTTAGACAATAAAAAAATACTCGTGTCCTGCTGCCTGCTACCTTCAGCTGCCCATATTCAAGATTTTATATCGTCTGTGTGCAAGTTGCCATGTAGGAGGAAAAAATTCAGCATGGGAGTATGTTTGTGCAGTTCTGTATTTTTGGTAGGTGTTTTTATATCCTCGGGAAAACTTGGCTGTGACAGCTGTGTGGGGTAATGCAGTGTAGTGACAGCTTTGGGTTGTGCTGGAACTCTGCTCATGAAGGAGCTGCGGCGTGTTCTCCCTCTCGCTCTGAATGCTGCAGTGAGATTCTGTGTGTGTGGAGCTGTGTCAGGGGAGGGTCAGGCTGGATGTCAGGAAAGGGAGGAAAAGGCTCTTCCCCAGAGAGTGCTGGGCACTGCCCAGGCTCCCCCGGGAATGGGCACGGCCCCAAGCCAGAGCTCCAGGAGCATTTGGACAGCGCTGCCAGCGATGCCCAGGGTGGGAATGTTGGCTGCTTGGCAGAGGAGACTGATTATCAAAGGTGGGCCTAAGCCCTGGGAGGCAGCCGGAGGCAGCGGTCAGCCTGCTGTGCTGGGCATGCAGCCCTGCTCAGCTCCTCCTCCTGCAGGAGCAGGGCTTGTCCTGTGTCCTCTCGGTGACTCCAGCGCTTTCCTGTCGCTGTTTATCTTGTCTGCCCTCCCCTGAGCTTCCTGGAGCAGGAGAGGAGGGACTCCTGCTCCGTGCGTTACCCAGGGAAGGGCCCTGGTCTCCTCTGGACCTCCATGGTCACTGCTATGGCATGAGGAGAATAACAGTGCTGATGAAACCGTCCTTAAATGCCATTTGACACGCACACAACTTACATTCTGCTTATCCCAGAGGACAATATTGTAGGCAGTTTAATCCATAATGCAGGAAAATGGCAGGGAGGTTTAAAATATTGCAGTAAAGAGGTGCTGGTGGATGGAGATGTTTGGATTGAGAGAGGTTATATGTACTTTGATTCACATATTTTTGATTGTTAGGGCTTTGTTTGTTTATCTTGGGGGGTTGTTTAGGACATCTCCTGATGTCATTTCAGGTTTAGCAGAGCCTTGTTGATCCAGGAGTAGAAGTTAGGGGTAGAGAAGGGAATGTTTGCAATTAGCTACTTCCATGATAAACATATATATCATAGTGACTGATCTATCTATCATAATATGATTTCCATCACTTTGATGTATTTGGGTGATACTGAGGGGAGAGGGAAGCTTGCTTTCCCTGAAAAATGAATCTGAAGCGCATGTTGATGTTGTTTTCTGTCCTTCCAGTCTCCTCCCTGACAGAGTATAAAGTTTGTGAGGCAAAGTAGCTTTAATGCCGTCACTGTCATTCCTTTGCATCTTGAAACGTTGCTTGCAGCTGCTGTCCTACAGATAAAAACTTGTTTCCTGAGCCAGCAGCACTGCTGTTGGAAAATATGATGCATTCCCTTTTCCAGGCACTAAGAATTGCTCTTTCCCTGTGGCTGAAGGTCAGGGACCCTTTGGGTGGTGGTTGTGGTTCCAGGCCCCTTCTGCTTGTGCAGTGCTTTTGGCACGGCCGAGTGCTCATGGAAGAGGCAAGTGCTGACTATTGGGAGTCCCTCTGCGAGGGGGAAGATGCATTTTGACTCAATGGAGGAGTTCCATGGTGGAATGCTGGTGCTGCAGGGTGCAGGGCTCTGCCTGGGTGCTCTTGGGGCTGGGGATACCTTGTAGACCTTCATTTCAGAGCTGCCCAAGACTGGTGGCAGATGTAATCAAGTGGCTGAATTTTGGAAGCTCAACCGGTGAAATTTCAGATGTGTCCTGATGTTGAGAAGGTTCAAAGGCTGAGTTGCATCTTCCAGAGAGGGGAGCGTGGCTGGGCAGTACTGTGGGCAGGCAGCCCTGCAGGGCTCGAGAGCTGCTGCCGTGTGTGGGTGATGTTAAGCAAATAACTTCTCTGCTCGCTGTTTTTTTTATGGCTTTTCCCTTGTTTAAGAATGGATGCTTGAGCTGCATGTTTACTGAAATCCTGTTTTGCTGGGAGATCTGAATGTTTGCCAAAATCTAAACATGAGTGACCTTGGGATTTGGAGCCCTTACGCAAGGACCCAGGAAGGACAAGGTCTGTGCCTCTGCATAGGCAAGTGTGCAACAGGGAAGCTCTGTCAGGGCTGTGTCACACGAGCTCCGGGATCCTGCTCAGCTGCTTAAGGATGTTCCTCGATCCGTGGGCTGTGTAGTCCAAAGGGGGAAGGTTTGCCTCCTGGATCAGGAGGGGAATATTGTTGAACAAGTTGCAGCCTAAAGGCCGTGTCTCGTTAATGAAATTGGAAGGGAAGTTCTTACTGGAAGGAATCTCTTGATCTTGTTTTAATGAAATGTGAGGAGCAATTGAGTGTGCTCTGCAGCAGGGAGAGCTGGGTGGCAGGACCGGTGAGAAGGTGCTTTGGGGCCTTAGTGCAGAGTGTCTCCTCTGTCTCGTTCCTTGCCAGCCTCAGCAGAGTGTGGCTGTACTGCTCTTCTCCAGCCTTGTTTCTCAGCCCCAAAGCCTCCCCAGCAGAGCAGGTGCCCTGCCAGAACAGGGCTCTGCATGCACTGCTAGCAGTGAGGAGATCAGCCCTACCCAGTGTGAAATGGAGGAGACTGAATCCAATCTTCCTCCCTGCCCCATAAAATGAATATTTTATTTTCTGTCATGAGGACCTGGGTGATGTTTCTCTTGTGTTGACTTCTATAAATCACGTCTGCACAAGCAGCGGTCTCCTCCTCTGCCATAGATAAGCCTTTGATCATTGGTTTTGCTTCTCAGCAAAGTGCTTCCATTGCAGCAGGAGGGCGGCTGGCAGCAAGGACTGATCGATACTGACTTTTTTAAAACATTTCTAGTTTCAAAGATTAAATATTGTACTAGACTTTATGATTTGAGGTCATTTTAACCTCCTACCTCTGGGCTAAGGCAGCTCATCTGCCTCTCATTTTTCAGGCTTTGTTACATATGTATTTGAAACCATATGTAGAATAGTAAAAGCTTGTAGCTCTCTTCTGGTAGCAGTTAAAAAAGGGAGGGAGCAGTGTGAGAGCCACGGGCTGTGTGACAGCTAATACTCCCCCAGCTTCTGATTGGAATTCAAAGTGGGTTCGCACCATTTGCCTTCTGTCTTATTTCCCCGCATTAGTGGTTAACCTCAGCAGGACACTCCCATATTATTATTATTTGCTTGCAGGAAAATTGCCCAAAGAAAATGAAGTTCAAGTTGTATCAGGCAGATTTTTTTTCTAAGCCTGTAAGGGGAATTCCTTCTGAATGGGGCACTTGTGGGGAAGGATTGAAGCAGAAGCCTTATTTAAGAGAAGTCAGTCAGGAGATCTGTCTCCTCCCACAGCCCACCGAGGCTGGGAGATGTGATGGTGAAAGAGGGTGATACTTGTCCTCCTTTTCCTTTTGCACATCTCCTGATGACATTAGCCAGAGGAGAGAAGTGAAGAATATTAATTCTGGTGCCACTGAAGTGTGAGCCTAAGATATGAGGGGGCCCTAACACTGAAAACTCAGGCTGCCTCTCTTCTTCTCTTTACTTTTCCAGTAAAACAGTCTGCCTCCTTGAAATTCTTCCTCTGTGTGTTTTCTTTCTGGTTGTTTGGTTTCTCATTAAAGCAGTGGTTGTGTTTTGCTTTGGGGGTGATTGTGTAGCTCTGATGATGCTGCATCCGATACGTTTATTCACTCTGGAAAGCAAGTGGGACCCTTTAGGATTAAAAGCCCGCGTGAATGAATGGGATTTTCTGGTTTTGTGCATGTGTGTATACTTTTGTGTGTAATCTGGTCTATTTTTGTACTTTGTTTTTTTAGCATGCACACATGATGGTCTCAAGCGTGTTTTAAGGGGCGTTTTGCAGGGTGGGGCTGATGTTGGGAGTGCGCTGCAGCTCTGTGCCATGTCCTTCTCCAAGGGGTGTTTAGCATTCCAGCAGCAGGCTGTTGTGGGTGAGTGTTACCAGCCAAACCTGGAATGCCGCTCAGAGGTGCAGGTGGTTTGTATCGATAGGTATTTCCATTACTCTTAAGCTGGATTCTGATTTCAGCAGTCGGGTTTCCATGTCCTGAATTGGTTTTGGTGATGGAAACGCTTACTAGAAAAAGTGATTTGCCGTGCACTTCTCTTCCCCCTAAAGGAACGTTGTCAAGAATTGCAGGGGAAGATTAAACACTTAGTCTTGCTTTCCTAATCTGAATTGTTCTGTGAAAGCTTAATTTAAAGAGTATGCTCCTGATCCAAATTTGCTGCTCCCCACTGGCAGTCAGCTCTGAGAGCCTATCTATAACACACACGCAGGATGGTGAGGGGGAGGCATTTTAACCTCTGCCAAGAGGAAAACACAACAGTTGGGAGAGGCACAATGTAATGGTAAATATTTTATTGACATGTTCCAAACATATTGGATGTAAATTTAAACACTATCTGAGATTTGTTAAGTTTCCTTGTTTGAATTTTTTACGTTCCCATAAATCCTGGTTCATTAATTGGCTGTAAAGTAACGAACATCTGAGGCAGTGCTCTGGCAGCCGGGGAGCCTGTGTTAGCCGTGGTGGGTGGGATGATCCCTGGCACGGCAGAGCCCCTGGGAGCAGCCCTGGCACGGCAGAGCCCCTCGGAGCAGCCCTGCTGTGGCTCAGCTCACACCTTGGGAGGCCCTGGCATGGCCACGGAGCTCTTGGAAACCTTCTTGCCTTGGGTGCTCTCCAAAAGGCAGGGGAGATAAACCTGTGCTGGTGTGCCTGGTGGGTCAGGAGGTGTAGAACAGGGTTTTCTGGCTCCTGAAAAGGGTATTGGGGTCTCCAAAAAACAGAAAATCCTGGATAAACTTAATTATAATAAAAGCTTTTAAGCTGGTGTGTTTAGGCACTGCCACCATCGTGTTTCCATTACCAGCTAGCACTGATGTGGCTGCTGGTTAATAACTCGTGAGGAATGACTGATTTTGGGGCAAGGCTCAGATCTTCAGGGGCCGTGCAGAAGCAAAGCAGTTCCCAGGAGGGGCAGGCAGGGATCCCTCTGCCCCGTGTCCCCCAGGCTTATGGGATTCTTCCCCCTATGTTTCCTTGCATAGGACAAGAGCAGAAAACCTGGGGGCAGGAGGAGCTGAGAGCTCGTGTCCCCACTCCCAGGGGGTGTGGGGATGCAAGGAGACCTTGGCTGGGTGCTTGGCTGATGGAACAGTTCCTGGGAAATCTCATCCTCCAACATGAAGCCCTCGATAAGGACTGGAGATGGAATTGTCCTGCTGTGGCTCTAGAACCTGAGTGTTTCTCCAAAAAGCAAAGGCTGGAAAGATTTTGGTCGGGTCTGCAGCTTGCTGTGAATACTGCGCTGAAATGGGATTTTATAGAGATGCATCCCACTGACTTTTATGTCAGCACCCTCATAAATTGAAGGTTCTTCATTAGATGTGCAATAAAATTTTACTCTTATAACATTCCGAAAATGTTTCTGTTACCTGCCCTTGGATGTTGGCTTTCTAATGGGTGATCAATAAAAAAAATAAATACAGTTTTGGATATACAGTTTGGCTCCAAAAGGTTATACAGCATTTATTTCAGTGCAGTTCTTCTAAAATTCCTTTGCTGAAGTATTTTGAGGCTTTTTTTTTTTTTTTTTTCCCCTAGCTAATTAGATTTCTGGGACTCAGAGAACTTGGCTGGCTTTGTCTTTGATGCTGTGAGGAATCTAGAGACAATGATGATGTCTGTGTTTCAGTTGTTAACTGCAGTGGTTTGCAGGAACCAGTGACTCAGAAGCTTTGGCATTCCATCCAGAGGTGGCCTGGTTGTAATGTTGGGGTGGGATGTGTGTTTGTTCCTTTCATAGACTTTGCAGGAGTCAAACCTTCCATTTGGATCCAACATCGAGAAAGCAGCTTTTAAAAAATAAACAGAATAGGCTTATCTGCTTTAGTGGGTCTCCCTTTTTGGAGCCTCAGAATAACTGAGTCGTTACTAAATTTTTTTGAGAGATGCCTCTTCAGAAATTAGGAGTTTGGTCATGTGAATAAATCACTGGCAGCGTGGAGGTGCCTTAGCGTGGTGCAGCACATCCCTGCTGTGGTGAGCACACACAGGGCTGTGGTTGTTGCACCAACCCCTGCTGCAGCCACGCCTTCCAAATACCGAATCCACAGACTTGTCTGTCCCCTCCAGAGCAAGAGTTGAGGGATTAAGACTTGAGCAAGGCTTCCGAGAGGGTGTTTACGGGCTGGAACACCTGTTCTGGTTCGCATTTAGGTGCTGACTTGTTAAATGTGAATTTTCTGATGTTTATTGAATTGTCACAGGAGGCAGGCAGGAAATGTGTATGAACGTGTCTCTTACCCTTCATTTAGTAGCACCTCATGCATAGAGGTGCTTAGTGATACCCATTTGCTCAGAGTTTACTCTGGAGCTTTTTTGAGCAAATGTTTTGGAGACTTGCCCTCCCCTCCGCTGTTGCTCTTTCCCTGCCCTCCCTTGGTTCAGTTTCCCCATTATCTCTCATTAGATGGGCTGCTGGATTAGATGTTAATGATTACAGGCTCCGGCTCTGCCTGCTGGAAGGAGGACTTGTGGGTAATCACAGAAGAACAAAGCTATTAAACTTGCCAATAGCCATAGGAAATGTTGCTTGAAGGAAGCAGGAAACACAAGGCATTTTTTATTATTTTACCTACAACCTTGATGAGAAATGCTGTGTATCCTACAGTGTCCTTCTGCTCTGTACCCACCTGGGATCTTACTGAGTTCTGCTGAGGACACGAGTCCGTGCACTAACGTCTAGGAATGTGGATCACAGCCAGATCTACGGCTCACCAAAGAAAACTACTTAAAAAATTCCGTTGAGGAGGATGAAGGGAAGAATCAAAAGGAGCCAACCTTTTGTCGTCTCTTAACAAGCAAAGCACCCTTGTCAAACGTTAGTTATGGAAATGTCCCTTTTACAGAAAGAAGAGTGGTCCTCCCAGCATTGTGTGTCGAATCTGTGCTTGACCTCAACACAGCAAGTCTTCTTACACATGGACTTTCTTTTCCACCTGCATCTGCTTTTATCTTGCCTTAGCTCCCCTGGCTCCAGTGGTGTGTGCAGATGTGCCAGTGCAGATGTGATAGGACTTGAAGAGAGTTGCCAGATTAGCTGAGCAATGCTTTTTTTTTTCATTTTGCCATTTTAATCTTGGTTAAACCTCTTAGTCAGAGGGTGATTTCCATTTCATCTTGAGTTATGTTGGTCTTCCATGCTCATTTCAAGCTATAGCTTGCCTCAAACTTCTGATGTAACTCCTGTTACTGCATTGCCCATGGCTGCAAGGAGCTGTACCTACTCCTGGGTATATAAATATTTTCTATTTTTTGTCTTCATTTGTTAGACATTTGGGTTTGGTATGAGCAGGAATGGAAAAGTTTATGCTTGTTTCAGGGGGAAGGCAACAAATGTTTATCTGAATGATCAAAGCAGAATTTATGAGGAAATACAATGGAAACTATTCCTGGCTGTTTGGAAGCTGATGTACAGGGGTGAGACAAGGGGAACAGAAATGAGAAAAGAAATGAAGTGAGTACACACCAGTCAGACTTCTTCTGGGCCTGCACTGCAGTGTGCTTCTCCTAAGGAAATGCTTTTACTTTGCATGTATTTAACACTAACTATGGATTTGTAATAAAGGACTGGTTAGAGCAATGGCTCTGCTTCTCATGAAGTGCCACCTCAGTGAAGCCACAGAAAATGGTACTTGTATTCTGAAATATTTCTGAAATACCTAGTGTTATGGGATTGCTTTGCACTTCCGTCCTTGCCTGGCCCGGCTGGTGCCCAGCGTGTGTGCAGGGCTGGAGCAAAGCTCTCCTGGGCAGGCTCTCCTGTGCCACGGCTGCTCTGCTGCATTCCAGCTTAATGAGCCTCAGCTTGTACTCTCGGGCCTCCATTTTGTCTCATCCAAAGCCTGCCCTGCCTGGGATGAGGACAGCGTGCCGAGCCCGCTTGACCGAGCTGTGGTCACCGCAGCCAGGCTGCTGACCTCGTTAGGGCGACTCTAATGAGCTGTGACAGCCTGACCAGTTCAGGCTCTGGCTGCTGGGAGGGAGCTGGGCTGGGCCAGGTAGGGGCTCCAGCATTTGTGTTACCTGGTGTTAACAGATGGATTTCAGCACTTAAACATTCCTGTCTGAGGGGCCTGGTGGGAGACACGCTTGACAGGAGGTTGTAGAACTCTGCTGCTACAGCAGACCCATGACTAAACCTGACTCTTTCAGGTAAGGGAATTGTGTCCTGTGCGCTCCTCTCTGCTGGTGCTCAGAGGTCTCCGGGAGCTGCAGAGGGGTTCTGTGAGCCTCACACACAGAGCACAGGGGTGTGACCCTTTCCTGGCCACCCAGTTTGGAATGGCTTTTCTTCTGCAAGAGGTTACCTGTGCGGGTCCTGGTGGCCTCATTCCTTGGCTTTGACATTCCGTGGCCTCTCCTTCAGAGGACTGTGATGCCTCTTGAGTTCTTGACTGGATTCAGTTATTCCTGAGGAGAACCGACTGTGTGTGTGCAGCTCATTTGGTACCAAACCCCATGACTGAGGGTTGGGGTCTGTCCCTCTAGGGTGGCTTTGTCCCGTCTTGTGGATGGTGTGCCTTTGGGGCCCGAGGTGGGACAGCCTCTGCCGCCTCAAGTGGGCTCTGATCTGCATTTCACTGTGCTGTGTCTGTCTCTGCTTTCTCAAATAGTCTTCCCGCAACTTCTTAATTTTGTTCATTAATCCTGTGGATATGGATAGTCCCCTGCTTGCCCTAGGGGGTTCACTTAGGGAGTAGTTTCTCTCTTATTCCTCACAACAGCAGCTTCAGGCTGTTGCTGAACCTTCATTCTTTAGATGGAAATCAATGCAGTTAATGTCATGCCAGCTAAAGCTATGCTGATACTAGAGGAGTATATGCTTGAAAATTGAAAATCTTTGGAGTTCAGAGACTTCTGTTGCTTTCTTCAATTTCTGACTTGGTTTAGGCACTTCTTAGTGATCAAAATGGGTGGTTGTATCTATCCATAGTCCTTGTGTCTCAGAAAAACCAGGTTCCAACTGTTGCATCTGTGATGAGGCTGCTCTGAATTGGTGAATGTGCTCACAGAGGTGGCGTGGAGAGGATTGTCCTGGTTTAGAAGTGCTTTCAGAGACAGGAGTCTTCAGAAGGCTGTGAGAGATGGGAAAGTGCTGCTGCAGCTTCTCAGATGTGTAAACTGAGCTGTGGCACTGTGACTTGGGCAGAGCTGCCAGGGGCCATCCAGGGATCGCCTCTGAGACTCAAACAGGCTTCTGTGTTTATATTAACATATATTTAGAATACCTCATTTAAGAGGGTTCTCCAGGCTGTCTCCTGTGGATTTATACTGCAGGTCATGAATGTGAGCTGGATGACTCCTCTTTGGAGTATTTTAGGAATTTTTTTTGAGTTTTATGATGCATCTTGATAACTAAGTCTGAAGTTCCTTTTTTGCCAGTAACCAAGTGCTAAACAACCATCTCTTGCTGCAAGGGGAAAGAGCCACATCTCTGCTGTGTGCCATCTTCGGGGCTGGACTGTGTGTGTAGCATTAAAGTCAGGTTGCACATGGTGTGGTGTTAAGCATTTAACAACTCTAGTTGCCACAGGTTGTGTTTTAAAAGGAATCCTCTGTTGCCTTCTCACAGCAGCAAGATTAATTGAAGGCTGTTCCTTCCGTTTTAAGGATGGGCTTAGGCAAGGCTGTGAGACTGGTGAGGCTTTGTGTTGTCTGCTTGTCGTCATGCCAGCGTTGAGAGCGTCTCCTGGAGCCCACCTGTCCTTGTGTCCTTTGCAGTGTGGGGACAGAGCTCCCACCAAGGAAACCAGTGAAGGAGTAGCCACTGGGAGTACAGAAAAGGATAAAACTTGCCAGCTGAGTTATGTTACTGGTCTGCCCTCCACCTCCTCTCGAGGAGTTGTTTGTTTAACAAAGGTACTCACAGCTTGGGGAGAGCACCAGAATCCTTACAAGTCATTTAAAGCAGTGTAGGCAGTTAAAGATTAATTTTGCATGCAGTGGCCTCTTTATTTTTAACTGCTTTGCCTCCTGCATCTTCAGAAATAACAAACAAATGCTCCAAACATACCAACCCCCTTGGAAGACAATGATTTCATTGTGGCTGTGAACATGACATACATTACATAAATATTGGTGCTTACATGCCTGCTGATTCTTTGTCCTTGGACGCTGAGTTTTCCAGCCCCGCTGGTCATGTTTCGTAAGAGCTTAGGAGGAAGCACAGCAGTGCAAGACACTGACGTTAGTGCTTGGTTCAGGCTGCTTTTCTAGCTCAGGCTGCTTTGCAAGGTGGATATTTTTCTGTTAATGTGATCAGACTGGTTTATCTGTCACTTCTGTTGAGCAGGCCACAGCTGCTGTGGCACTCGTGTGCATTTATCTTGAGCTTTGGGATGTCTTTATGCTGGTTATTGCAGGATGGAGAAGGGCTTTACACACACAGTTCAAGCCCTGTGCCATCTCTGGAGGAGGAGGAGCAAGGCCTGATCGCGGTGAAGGCAGTGGGAGGCAGAGGAAGGATGCTCATGGCACTTGTCCTTGCAGCACATTGTGTGTTTTGGGTACTGCCCCTCTCCCACGTGGGTGCTCAGGACAGCACTGTCCTCCCTCAGCCTCGCTGCTCTTTTAGCTCCGTGCTGGGGTTTGTGTTAAGGAGCTGCAGTCCCCCTTTTCAAACCCTGCTGATGACTGCTGCTAGAAGTAGTTTTAATTTCCTGAGGGCTACATATAACTCCAGTGGAGCTACAAGTTGCTCTCTGCTTGTTTCTGTAGCTACGCCACTCTTGCTTGCAGAGAATGAAATCTAAATCTCTACATGATCTAACAGTAGTTTCCTAAAATATGAACAAAATCAAAGAATGAAGAATGTGTGTTGTTCAGAGCAGCTTGAGAAGCTGAAATACTGACTGAAGTGGCTGAGAGAAAACAAAGTAGGGGTTTTATGGGGTTTTTTCTCGATTGTTTAATGCGTTAAATTAATCTTTGTAGCAAAGCCTTTTAAATTAAGTCAAAGTAATTGTGTATATGTGCTCCTGTAATTGTAAGGTCACCGCCTGGATACAGGCAACAGAGAGGATAATTTTGGTTCAGTGTCTCACTGCTCGGATCAAAGGTACTTTATCAGATGGAGATGGCTGTGCGAGAGAACTGCAGTGTAACCTGCACAAGGAGCTCGGCTGGGAGCGGAGCATGGTCAGCTTGTTTAACCTTTGGATTCCTCTTGGCTCAATGGCCCTTGGATACTGCTACTTCATGGAAAAAGTTCTAAATATAGTGCTCGTTTGTTGTTGAATAATGACTTTAGAGGGTGTATGCTGCAGTTTCCAGCTCCTTGCAGGGCCTAAACCATGCAGGAGTGAGATACTGGAAGTGAGACCCTTAATGGGGATTCAATCCAGTAATACTGCCCAACACTGATAGAACTTGTTGATTTGTTTGTAGAATATTCTTTTGATAGTCTGTTTGTCAAAAAAACTTTCTGAGATTGAAGCTGAGGATCATTTTAACCCATTTTGTTGACTTTGCGTTCCCTTTTTTACCTGGTGTGGTCAACTGCCAGGCATAGGCACTGTCCATAGGTCAGCTTGTAAAGGGGAGAAGGTTTTGAAGGTAAATAGAATGGGCAGGAAATATTTTGGGGAAAGGGATCAACAAGACCTTTCTTTGGAAGAGGGAGAAGTGAAATCCAGGGAAAGGTGATGAAATTTGCCCAAGGTCCCTCAGGAGATCAGTGATGAAGCTGGGTTCTGCAACTTCTATCAGTCCTTTAACTAAGATGTCATCCTTTACTGGAAGTCCAGAAACCCTCTTGGTTTTAACCACCAGTGAGTGAATCTGACTCCTTTGTGGCTCTGTTTTCCCAGAGCTTTTACCTCAGAAGACCCTGCCATCTTGAACAATTTCCCTGTGTAATGCTTACTTCACTGCTGTTTCATTTCACTAACTTTCACTTGAAAATCAGATGCTTCCCTATCTTTTCTTTTTACTTCCTTATACAGCTTTTCCCTGTTGCTGCAGCTCATTAAATCCTGCAGCTGTGTGTTATTTAACATCATAAAGTGGTTAGAGATATCATTCATATAAAAGGATGCAAAATGAATGTGCATTGTAATTCTAGTCTCGAGGTAGCAAACTTCTCTCTGGAGTTGTGACTTAACTCAGAGCTTTGTAAAAGCTTTTACTTGCCTTTATTTAGCTCTTTTCTGACTCTTAACGATTTGTGTGTAGGTAAATATATTTATAATGCAGTTATTAAGTAATCTGTATAATTATGTACATTAATCTAGGTATGAAGTGTGTTGGAAACGTCAGTTCTTTTTCCTGCCCTGAGCTCAGCACAGGCAGGTGCTGAGCTGCACTGCTGCCCGCTGGCACTGTGCCTCGTGTGTGCCCTGACCTGCGCGCACAGGGTTCCTGTTCTGCTGAGGACTCACGCAAATAAAGTCATGCACCAAGCCCTCTGGGGAGGCAGCTCTGCAAGTGCCGGGGGCCAGCCTCTCTGGGAGAGGAGAAGGTGGCAGAGCTTTGCTTTTCCATTGTTTGGTGATGAGAATCTTGCTGGCGTGTGGCACAGGGATTTGTCGCAGCCATGGCAGCTCTGATGTATTGGGTTGGTGTTCATGGCTTGTGGGTGGAATGTAGCTGGCTCTCACCTCTGCTTTCTTCTTTTTTATTTCAAAGCAGTTTCCCTGGCATTTGTGTGCCCGCCTTTTCTCTTCTGGAGGTCATATATTTCCTTTCTCTGAACATGGCGAGACTTGATTGGTGTCAATCGCACAGGAAGCCAGGGCTGATAGGATCTGCTCTGCCTGTGTCTGATTTTCTGGATGGTTTTGTGTGAGTGTGTGGTTTGTTGTTGTGTGGGCTTTTCTGTTTGTTTGTTGTTTTTGAATCCAAGTGCTCATTTTGGGGCCTAATTGCCATTATTTCTCCGTGCGTTCTGGATCTGTGTCAGGGAGTTTGGTAGTTCTGCAGAGCCTCTGTGAGCGCAGGAGCGCTGTCTGTGCAGCACAGGGAGGCACAGGGCTAGCCAGGCTTGTGGTGTGCCCTGCTGCTGGGGCTGTGCAGCGTTCCTTCCCCAGGCAGGATGGCAGAGCCCGGGCTGGATGGGAGAGCCTGGGCAGGATGGGAGAGCCCGGTCAGGATGGCAGAGCCCGGTCAGGATGGCAGAGCCCGGGCAGGATGGCAGATCCCAGGCTGCCTGCCGTGCTGCCGTGCCGTGGGCGCTGGCCGTGTTTGCCGGGATGGGATGCGTGTGCAAGCCCGTGCAGTTCCAAGGGCACGGAGCTGGGGCTGCAGGAGTGCTCGCAGGGCACAGCACTCTGCTCCCCTGGCATTCTGTGGAGCGTGTGCCTGCCTGCGTCTCCGTGAGGCTGCTCCAGATCCCGGCCTGACGTACTCAGCTGTGGGATGTGGATCTCCCTCCCCGGCTCCGCTGCGTGCGTGCGACTGCTGGGCTGTGGCTGTGGCTGTGCCTTGCACGGTGGCAGTAGGATGCCTTTAGGACTGTCCTTGTGCCTTGCAGAACATTTAGTAATGCTTCTTCGCATACTCCCTTGAATAATCATTAAAAGCATTTTCTCAGTTTTTTCCCCCTCTCTTTTTTTTAAGCATCCTGTCCAAAGCAAATAGGATAAGGAATTAGAGCAAGCTGAGGCTGGTATAATATACTAAACCATGACTCTAACAGCAATTAACGCAAAGGAATGAACATTTACAGTGCCCTGCAGTTATCCTTAGTGCTCAGTGGTAAACTGAAATAAGCCTGGTGTCTATGGGCTCGCTAGACTAACTGCCATTTTTATTACATTACATGGATTATTGCTCATTTTTCCTTCCATTTTCAGGCTTCTCTCAGGCTACCCTCCTTCCCCTTAATAGTGACCCCAGAGAGGAGTGTTTCACTGCGTGCAGCTGATGTTTGACACAGTTGAGGGTGTGGAGTCTCCCTCGCTGGAGATATTCCAGAGCTGTCTGGCTGCAGTCCTGTGCCGTGTGCTCTGGGATGGCCTTGGCTGAGCAGGGAGGTGGCACCAGGTGACCACTGTGGTCCCTTCCAGCCTGGCCTGTTTTGGGATTCCGTGATCCTGTCCCCCTGGTAATGCCCTGCTGCTCCCGCGTGCTTTGCCTTAGGCTCTTGGGCTTGTCGCAAGTTTGGGGCACAAACTGAGCAAAGAAGAGCTCCCTGGGGAGGTTGGTTTGGTGCTGGACTCACAGCCAGGAGCTGTTATTCCCAAATGGAGGTTGCCATGTCTTTGCCACTTCGCTGTGTGGAGAGAAGGAGAGGTGAGAGACCCTGAGCTATAGCAACCTCCTGCACATGTACAATATTGGTGTATGACGAACATCTGTGTGAAATACACACTTTGGGCAAGGAAAAGAATGTGTAATGTAAGAAAATACTGTTACTTAATACAGTTTTTGCTTGGAGGCTACAGTCAACACATGCTGTAATACTTCTCGCTCGTGTGATACAGTAGCAGCATGACACTTCAGATTTATTACTTTTGGTTTCTCTTTAAAGAAATCCTGAATCTGGAATCAGAAGAATGCTTTTTTCTTCTTGAGCTACAGAAGGGAAAATGTTTCAAAATGTCATAAATCAAAAATATATTAAAGGCCAACAAACCAGATGAAAACTTTTTTGGAAGATTGTATATAATGTTTGGCAGAAGAGACTAATGCGCTGTGGTTTTTGGCTGAATTTAGAAATGTGAAATACTCTAGGGTCCATCTCCTTGAAATGAGCTATTTTTATGTATTTTATCTGTCTATATATTAAAACAACACTAGAGGTGGTTGTGTGTGTATAATGTAAGTATTAGTGTGTGTGTGATTTATGTTAAGTATATTTAATGCATTATATAAATTCAATTACACTTTGATATAGAACGTTCAATTACAAAATGATTTCCATAGTGCAAACACTCACTAGATACCTTGATCATAGCCGACAGATTCTGTATCCTTGTTGACTGCAGGGCTGGCAATACATCATTTTTTATGTGGACTCATTTCTCTCAGATCCGTGTATCTGCAGACTTTACAGCAGGTGTGTTCCTGTGTGCGTGTTCTCTCATTTTCTGGTAATTCTGAGGTGCACCAGGGACTCGAGGGAAGCTGTGGCCGAGGTTCCTCGCTTGCCACCGAGCAGCCGTGGAAGCATTCAGCTCTGGTGGGTCTGAATGAGCTGGCTTCTTGTGTGTTTGCTCTTCAGTAAACTTTTAATGACATGTTCCTTCCCCTTTTAATGGGTTTTCAAGTTGGGTTCTGTGGTTGTGCTCAGTGTAACCGAGTTGCAGTGCAGAGGACGTGGTGTGGGACGAGCAGTTAAAGCCGCTGCTTCCTGCTCCGCTGCTTGGCCTTCTGCCGCCGATTTTGAGGATGTTTCTGGCATTTCGAGCAAGGACAGTCACCCTCGAGACTGTGCTGGCTGCCTTTTAATCTAGGGAGGTTGTTTCAAGTCAAAAGTTTCCCCAGCCCTTTCTCCTTCTGGGAGTGTGGTACCACCACTGCCCTGTGGTACATGTGACGCGTGGATGGAGTTCCCTTTTCCTCCCTAAATAGAGGCTTCAGTTTTTCAGGGGTGAACTTTGGATCCTCACTCCTTGGTCATGTCAGCGATGCTGTGTGGCACAGTTCGCACTCCTAAACACAACCGCACGCTTAGGGCTCATGTCATCTTACAGAGATCTACAAATTCCCAGTTTTAAAAATACATCCTTTTGTGTAGAATTTCTTGGAAGCCCCGTGCAGGTACCAGAAGGCTGCTGTAAGGATTCCCTGAAAATAGCAGAGGCTTCTCTTAACCCTCTTAGGGTCAGATGCGATCTGTGGCTGATGGAGGCGGAGCGAGGGCTGAGCCCAGAGCGGATTGACAGTGACTGAGCCCTCCCCAGGGTGCTCCGAGTGGTCCAAAGCAGCACAGACCTGCAGCTCTGCACATCTCCTTTCCTGCAGCACAAACCTGCAGCTCTGCACATCTCCTTCCCCACAACACAAACCTGCAGCTCTGCACATCTCCTTCCTGCAGCACAGACCTGCAGCTCTGCACATCTCCTTTCCTGCAACACAGACCTGCAGCTCTGCACATCTCCTTCCCCACAACACAAACCTGCAGCTCTGCACATCTCCTTCCCCACAACACAAACCTGCAGCTCTGCACATCTCCTTCCTCGTAATGCTCCCGAGTTTTGCTGTTTGCAGTGGGGACGTAACAACTCAAAGCTACATGTAAACAGCTTTGTTGGCTACTTTTCCTTTCCTTGCTTATATTGTACACCTTAAATGTGCTATTTCTTTTGGCATAATGGCAAAATCACTGCTTATGGGAACTGCCGTAGATAATACAAAAAGCTCTTTGAAAAGAGCTTTATCAGAGTACAAAGTACTTGGAATTGAAAGCCCCTAGAGGGTTGCTTTATTTTCCCCCTTCATTCAAACTTGTAGTGGTGCAGGATCGAGATACATCATGCCCTATTTTCAGCTGATTTGCATGTTAGAGAGAACGGAGTAATTGGTGTTTAACCAGAACAAAAGAGGATCTGTTTGCTAAAAGAAAAAGAATTCTTGAAGTATACCCTAATACATATACTGCCTTTGTCTCTCCTCTCATTAAGAATTGAATAGGATGGCCTAGTAATTAGAATGTGGAAGGCATTGCTTTGGTGTTGATGCTTTTTGAGCTAATTGGTTTGAAAATTATATTTGATGTAGCTCTAAGGGATGTTGGCACAACACCTTCTTAGGACAGGGACATCCTGTACTCCCATTTTGCTGCAGAAATGGGCACTTCGAGGCAGGGTTTTGTCTTCTGGTTTGGTTTTTTAAAATTTTATTTATTAAACCCATATTTGCCTACCCCACTGAACACACAGGATGTATTGTCACATGTAAATAATTCTCTCGCTGGTATGAAAACCTTGAAATGACCTTGGAAAAAGCTTAGTCTTCTTTTCCCAAATAAGTGCGTAGTTCAGCCCTTAGTAAAGTAGAGATTTGAGCTAAACTGGGTTTGGATTTCTGCCCTTCTGCATTCTTGGAAAGGTTTTGTTGTTGTTGCTTGTTTGGCTGGCTTTTTGTTTCATTTTTGTTTTGACAAAAAGGTTAAAACAAATGTTGTTCTTGAGCAAGCTGGAATAAGACAGGTCTGTAATCTTTCTTTGGTCAGTGTTTGTGCTCATGTTCAGCCCCACCTCTGGTGGTGAGGACATCAGGGGGATGATGATTTGTCTCCACAGATCCTTCCTTTGGATCCTGAAATGGACTTGCTTTAGTGTGAAAACTTGAAAACCCAGAAACCTTTTCTGTATCTCTTGAGGATACCTTGCTTTGGACAGGCTTTTTGTTTGGCGTGCCCTACGCAGGCAGTGGATTTGGGGTGGGCTGGAGGTCCCAGGGAATTCCGAGGAGAAGGGTGCATTTCTTAGACTGAGAGATACATTTAACAGTGAAGATTCCGCTAAAGAGAACTTAAGAGTGTTTTGTTTGCTAATGCTGCTGTTCTGTGGAACAAATGGAGGTCTCAAGCCTGCTGTCGGTTCTCTGCAGAGCCCAATACAATCGTCTTAATAAACTGTTGCACTGTGGAGGAGTCACTGTGTTACAAGATGAAATGAACTTCTAAAATTTCCCCCAAGGTTTCAGTGATAAAAAGAACAGTTAAAAACGACTTCAGGTTCCGGGGAGTACGTGTATTTGTAATTTAAATGGATTCAGTCTTGCAATGAGCAGCAGCTTGCTTTTGTCCCCTTTGCAGGGTGTCTCTTCTCCCTCTCGTGGTGGGTGGGCATGTGCCTGCCCCTCCTGCGTGGCTGTTTGGCTGCTCACCAGCGTGTGCGAACCAGCGTTGAGTTTTGGTCCTGCTTAAGATCTGTGTGTTTATTGAACTGCAGCTTCAATGCCCTTTAGTGTCGGAAGGCTTTAGCTTTAGCTGCCTCGGTATCTGAATGTCTTAGGTATCCTATCTTTAGATATCAGGAAGTGACACTAAACTGTTAAAATTCTTAACACCCAGGGTTAGGCCCGATGGCCGCTGTGTCCCAGAGAGACCCAGGGGTGGGAGTGACCTGTCAGGATGATTTTCCTAACCCAGACACAGAGATCTGCTGAGCACCCGCCTCTGCTCCCTCCTGTCTTTGCGTTCATCCCTTCTACAACAAACTTCCAGTTTTTCTCTTCCCGCATTCTCCATGTTTAAAAGTGGCCCTGAAAGGTAAAGGCTTAAAAGGGGTTAAATAAACTGAAAAACCTGCTGTGTATTTCCGCTCAGAGTTGAAACAAGATGTTGTGGATTGACTCAAAATGAATTTTTTTTTTCCGCTTTTAAGTTTTGCCAACAAACTGAAAACATGTTTGTTTAATCATAGGCAAATTCATCCTTCTGGTTTTTTGGTTCTGTTTTGTTTTCAGTTTAGCCAGCAAATTGAGAAATGAAACTGTTCTGCCAGCACTGCTTCTAGTTCAGATTGCTCTGAGGAAGCTGCGTGAATCTCCCCCTCGCGCACTTTATCTAGGAACCATCAGAATTTCGCTGATTAATACCTTGGAAATTATAAATTAACCATATGGAACTACTTCAGTTTAAGTAACTTGCATGTTCTGGTGCTAGCTAATCCCCTTAAAGCGTGGTTTTAATGACCAGTTTGTTTTCACCTGAGGTCATTAATGCTCTAAAACCAGCTGTTAACTGCACCAAAGAGGTTTTTCCCGCCCAGGGAGGAGTGCTGCTGGGCACCCTCTTTAATAGTCTAATAATGCTGCCAGACATACTGGCTGTTTTTAATGGCTGTGTTGGAAAAAACCTGTTTATTTTCTGTGTGCTAGGACTGATCTTGCAGGCAGCTGGGGGAGCGGTGTGGTGGGTGCAGGGCCCTGGGGCAGGGCTGTGAGCATGTGAGAAATGGCAGTGTGAGCCTGCGAAGCCATTGCTTTGGGCTGGGTGGGGAGGGAAGGGGCGCACACTGCCTGCTCCCACGGATCTGCCAGACTGGGAATCATAAAGTCGTTAGGAATATTAAAACTTCATACAATGGGCTGCAGTAATTCTCCTGCTCCTTCAGCTTAATTTTTGTGCTAATTTATTGCTCCTCTCTATTCCTACTTCTGTCACCTAAATGCAAATGCCCTGGCAGCCTGCTTTATGGATAACACTTAAAAAATAATGGTGCAATGATGAGTGGTGAATTGCAGCAGAGATCCTGCTGAAGTGCCTGCAATATCCACATTAATTCCAAATGAATTAATTGCAGTTAATACTATTGTATTTAAAACCTGTCAGAAGCCATAACAATGATTAGGGTGTAAGAGTAAAATGTTATTTCAGAGCAGCATCAACATGTTTTAAAATAGTAGTAGATGGTGTTACAGTGAGTCTGACCTAATGGCCATAATCATCATTAGCTTTTGTGTGAAGCCAGTCAGAACAGATCAATCAGAGGTATCTGAGGAATGGGGGCCCAAAACCCATTTATTTTTCCCTTTGATGAGGAACAAACAGGTTCTTTGCCCCAGTGCTGTAGGTGGGAGCAGTGGTAGGATGAAGGAAGGGTTTTATCTGGCAGGGCTCTGGCTCGCATTGATCTCTGCTGCTGAAGCTCATCTGTCACCAGTGGTTGGCTGCAGGGGAAGGTGGGAACGGGCTGTGTGCAGCTGTGAGAGAAGCGTTTCTTTAATGTTTATTTCCAGTCCTTCCGAGCAAGTTGGTGCTATGGCAAATAGATTTATTATTCAGTAGTTAATACTCATAAAGCAAAAGCGTCCCAGAGCCTTTAGTTTGAGTCCTTGGTAGTGCCTGGAGTATCTCCAGCAGTTCTGGGAGCTTTGCTCTCTCTTTGCTGAGAGGTTAGAGGGGTGGTTGGTACCTGGGCGATGAGCTGACAACTGTGCTGGCTCAAATGACAGAGCCTGCTGGGCTCCTGGGGGAGTCACTGAGCCTCCTTGGCAGCAAATCCCACCGTTCCTCATGTGGGAGAGGCGAAGGTGCCCTGTGGCTCCCTGCAGCGAGACAGAAAAAGCCTCTCTTGGTGCAGGCTGGGAGCTGTGTGAAGGTGCTGAGAAGCTACCAGCGCTCGGTGAGTCACCGTGCCAAGCGGGTGACAGGGTGACAGCAGGACGTGGGCTCTGCCCCCGCCCCAGCGAGGTGCCATGGCCCAGTTTGAGCGCTCTGGGAGCTGGGAAGGTGCCGCACAGGCAGGAGCTGCAGGGGAGCGTGTGCAGGCTGGGGGCTGCTGGGTCACCGTCCTGGGGACCTGTTCGAGGAGCTGTTGTTGGTGTCAGCCAGAGTGGAGCCCTCCTGTCACTGTGCCCAGCAGTGACAGCTCTGCTGACCCTGGCACCGCCCAGGGCTCTGTGCATCCTCATCCCTGGTGAAATCCCTCCTTGGCCGTGTGTTGGGGGGATCAGGGGTCCTGAAGTTGGCCACTTCGGGCAGTTAAGGTCAGAAAATTAAGGTCCCCACTCTTCGGAGGTGAGGCGAGCGTGGATGGACCTTTCTTTAGAGCATCCCTTGGTGTCTGAGGCTGGACCTAGGATGTGGTGGTGGCACAGGGACAGGAGCTGCAGCCACGGGCACCTGCAGAGGCAGAGTGCAGGTGGGCAGAACCCACCTCTGCTTCACAGTCCCCTGGGCTCCTGCCGTCACTGAGGCTCCACGTGCTCACACCTGGCCTGGTGAAATGGGCTGAAACTTCTCTCAGTTGAACCACTTGTATTTGTGTTTTATTTCTTAGTGTCTGGTTTTGAGGAGCTCTGCACCTGCAGTTTGCCTGCTGATAGTGGAAAGCACAGAATATAATCTGGCAGATTAAGACAGATGCATTCTGTTCATCTCAGCCATGAGTTCTGCTTGACGATTTGTAGATAGTCTCCATCTGACACAAAGGCAGGGACTAATTCTGGCATGTGTGGGACTGATAAGATTTCAGACCAGATATTTCTTCAAAAAAAGAAAAAAAAAAAGAAGAAAAACCCCTTGATGTGTTACATAGTGCAGTAATCAGTTTCCAGGTTCTTTAATTAGATCTGTGCTTTAGCTGATTTAGCTGTATGTCTCAATACACAAATGATTTATAAAGGGGAAGAAAAAGTATATGTTAATCTTGAGTGAGTGATACTCTCTGCACTGTTTGTGTTACATGTCCTACAGCATTCAGTCTTTCCTTTAACATGGAATTGGACTTAATTTCTTAAAAGAAATTACAGAGCTTTACAGTTGTATCATTAACAGCTTTTTATTGATGTAGGTTTGTACGTATGTTTACATTTATATGTAAATGTAATTATTTAGTGAGGATTAGCAGTCAGTGAGGTCCTCTCTTTCCATTTCGTGTGTTACTAGTCATTTGCAAATTCATTTCAGCGTAGGTCAGAAGTTATGGGTCACTATTATATTTAATCTATGAAGTATCCTGGATTCACCATTTCCTTGGACAGCCCTTCTGCTGCAGATCTTACCTGATTTCTTTCAAAAGCAGCAGAGAGTTCATCAGAGTCTCTCCTGTTCTCAGTTCACCTGTCTGTGGCATTTTGGACCCACTTGCTGGTGGTGAAGTCTGGGCTGGGGAACTTGTTGAGCCCAGAGCTGAGTGTCTTTAGTGAGTGAGCTGCTGGTGGGGACCTTGGAGTGCCATGAGAGCGCGAGCTCTGGGGGCAGGGCAGGGAGGATGTGTGGGGGCTGTGGCTCTTGTCTGGTGGTGACTGTGACCAGAGAGTCCAGCTGAGCCTTCAGCCTGGCCTTGGTCCACGTGCTGCTTCAGGAATGAGAGAACAATTCTGCTTCCTCCCTTCTCTGTAGTTAGAATAGAATTTGGGGCCTGAGGGTATCCTGGCTCCCTCTTGTAATTGCATCATTCCACGATTAACTAAAGAGAGCAGATTCTTTTTTTAATAAAAGCTTCCTCATATGCGTTCTTGAGTGTTGTTTTAGTTTGCAGCTACTCACGTTGGAATGCATCCAGACGCCAAGTCCTTATGTTTCTTCCACGTCCCCAAACTCTCTTCTGGGTAATTTGCATTTCAGCACTGCTCAGTTGTACTTTCCTCAGTTTGAGAGAGGGAAGGGCCAGGCGGTAGCATATGCTGATTTGCATATGCTAATTATAACATGGATGCTTTCCTTCCTTCTGGCAACCACACCAGGATATTTTTGTTGTAATATCCTGTTGGTTTAAGGTGAGAGGTAAATCAGACCTTGTTCTGCTTGATTTACAGCTGGAGTCGTGATTTGAGGTTTGGTGGTAAAGGTCTGAGATGCTTTGAGGATGTGATCAAAATTCAGAGAGCTGAAGGGTGTGACTTCAGAGCTGTTGCAAAAACTTGGGAAAACAAACTTTGTGGTTCACTAGCAGGGAATAATAAAGGAAGGGAAGAAGCACTACAGGGCACTGCTGGGTAGCAGCATGATGTGTCATTTGATGCTTCAGCCTTCAGCAAACACTGCATCTGCAGCACTCTGCTGCCCAGGCTCAGATTCCACAGGTTTCATTGGTGGAAAGGTGCAAGTGCCCAGCTATCAGATCATGCTCGTTACTCTTCTGTGGTTTTTTAACAATATCAAGATGGGCACGAGAAAGATTTTGGGAGGGGAGATGAATAAATTCCAGTTGGCTCTTTCTCCGGTACTTGTTAGGAGACAGTGGAGTCCTGTCTAAACCCCTGAAGGGTTTTGGGTCATTTTTCCAGTAGAGCTGCACTGATGTGCCTGAATCTTGTCATGGGCAAGTGTGCATGAAAAACCCATGTGAGCAGGGGAACCCACCCAGGCAGGACCAGCATAAAGCTTTTTAGCAGCGGTTTTGGAAGGCTCTGGGAATTTTGTGAGATTGAGACCTGCCCGATGAGCCAGCCCAGGTATGAGCTCTCTGCTCCGTGGTTGCATTAGATGTGAACGATTTTGAATCCTCCCCTGAAAAAGTGTTCCCTGATTAGCTTTGCATTTGGGGTTTCCCTTCTAGAGCTGGTGGTGTGTCAGGGACAGCCAGCAGGTGCTACAGAATATAGCAGAAATATACACAAAGTACAGCAAAAATGGCTGTGTATGTCACTGATAATTGCCCTGTTACACTCAACAAACAAACTGGCCACAGTGCTGGCTGGATTTACATTCAGGATCCTCAGAGCAGCAAAAAGGTTTCTATGTGCTCTGACTCATGAAGCTGATTTTAAAGAAAGTGGGCATTTTTTAAATCCTATTTTCCTTCCATTTTCAACCTCCTTTGATGAAGACACTTGAAACACCTTTTTAACTCTATGTTTTAAATGCTTTTTTATAGCCATGAAATATAGCCTTATATGGTTTTCAGGTCTTTTTAATTTTTAAAAGCCCTCCTTATTGCTGCTGCATAAGGAGAAATTTTTAGATTATGGGGAGAAGCAAATGTGACATTCTGTTCTGTATTAAAAGTTAATTTAGGGCAGAACTGCAGACCAAGAAAAGTGTTTTTTCTTTTCCTAGACCTCCTTGTAATGTAATTGACCCCTAATACCTCTGCAAGATCTGGCACTCAGACAGAGGGAACCAACTGCCCAGGGGCACAGTGTGAACACAGCAGGAGGAATTTGCCCAACTGGAATCATAGTATTTGCTGTTTGAAGGTTTTAAAGCAAGTTGCAGCGTGTTTTTGTCTAAAGCAGAGCTGTGGTAGCAGGTTTGGGCAGCAGTGAGGTGGTGTGGGTTACCTGGGAGGGAAGGGCAGGAAGGTGGCAGGTGCAGGGGGTGAGTTAGGCTCCAGCCAGGATCCAGAGTCACGTCCGGCCCTGTGAGCCTTGGTGTAAATTGCCCCCAGGCTGAGAGGAGCTGAGAACCACCTGGGCCTGAATGCAAACCGTGATCTTGGTTCCTGGGAGCCGAAACAAAACGGCTCTGCCCGGCGGTGTGAGCTCCCCTTGGCCGCGGGGCTGAGCGGTGATGTGAAGGGCTGAGCTCAGTGTGCCATGTGAGCCCTGAGCTGATTTCTGTTCTGGGATACCTCAGTCCTGCACCGACTTTGGGCACAGCGGATTATTAAAACTGCCAAGTTAATTCAGATTGTGGTGATGGAAGCAAGGCTTTCCCCAGCTCTTGTCATGGCTGCGATTGATAAAAGCCTTTGATACGCTCTCTTCCTGAGAGAGCAGGTTGGTGTAAACATACAGGTGGGAGAGATCCAGGTTGGTCCCAGCCTTGTAGAAGACAAAATACAACTTTGTGTGAAGTAGAACCTCTCTCAAGTCTTTTCCAAGCCTGAAGCAGCCACAGGCATTCTCCATGTCTCCGAACCCAGGGACGGAGGGGCAGCACGGCCACATCCCTGGCACCGAATCAGCTGAGCGCTTCTCGTCAGAGGTAGCAACTGGAGGCTTGCTACTGAGACTTAATTATGCCGTTGTAATTTTCTATAAAATGCGTCATAAAACCTGTTCATGCCTTATATTGGCATGGAAGAGTTACTCCAGCCTCGCCGGCTGTAGAATGCCCACTTTAGGAAATTGCCTAAATCTGGATTTTTCTTGGAGCAGTGCTAGTCAGCCCCACAGGTTGCTAATAAATATTTCATAACCTTCTATGAAGGATTATGAAAATAATTTGAATATCGAAATGACTGGCTCTCCTTGGCCTAAGCAGAGCCCAGAAGCAGGCTCTGGTTCATTAATCTGACCTCTCTTGGCGTGCCATCAGAATGGCTAAAATTGTTGCCCCTACATAAACACTGCCTTGTTCTTACTGGCTTTGAATTTCTTTTGCCATTAAATCTGATTTATTTTTCTTTAAGCTCTAGTGGGTAAAATACATTTTTGTACTTCCACACCACTTAGAGTGAAGGATCTAAAAATATCTCACATGCATTGATTTAGCACGAACTCCTTCATCAGGGTTGAGGAACCGCTTCTCAATATTTCACAGTTGGAAGGGGTGGGAGGAGAACCCATTTCCACCTGCCTCACTCCTTGCCATTTTTATCTGTCCCATACAACAAATCATAAATTAGAAAGGGAAGAGAGAGAAGCTGACAGAGCAATCATCGTAGCTGAGAAAGTGGGCGTACATACCACTGATTTCCTACAATTTTTTTTGTGAACCTTCGCTAGTCAAATAGATGTAAATGACATTTTACCCCTGGAAAAGGCAGTGCCCCTAAGGAGCGCCTGACTGCTGTGTCACGGCAGGGCTGCCTGGAGGGCTGAACCCCCGAGCAGAGCAGTGGCAGCAGTCAGTCGTGTGTTCAGGGGCTGGAGCACGGCTTGGGGAGGAGGAGGATGTCTGGGGAGGCCATGCCAGGATCCCTTGGGAGCTCTGCCCTGCGTGGGCGAGGGACTGCCTGAGGTACCTGGGGGGATCTGGCAGCGCGGCTCCTCTTCACACTGGGGTTACTCACAGCAGCAAGCTGGATGCTTGATGATATTTGCAGGCTTTTAGGGCTCTTCATTCTGCTAATTTGACATTATTGAAGTTCTATTTCCCCAACTGTGCTGTGGGCTAAAGCGAGAGTGACAGCTTGCTCGTTATTTGTGTGTGCAATATTTATGTATGTAAATGACTGGTGTGTTTGCCTTTATTCCTCCATATAAATACAAGAGATGTATACAAATATAATGAGGAGGTACAGGAAGCTCATTTTGTTTAAGCAAAATGCGGCGCATTAAGCCATCATGCCCTGACACTTGTTCAGTGCTGGAAGACAAAAAGGGAAGCGTCTGGCTTTTATTGGGAGACATGAAAGTTGCTGCTGCTTTCCATGTTGGGTATTATGGCTTCAGCGCGCCAGAATCATTGGGGTTTTTATTACTATTATTTTTCCTTTTGGTGAAGACTGAGAAAAGACAAAGACTAAAAATAAAACCCATAATTTTTGATACAACTGTGGAAACATGGTTAGTTCTAACACAGCAGGTGGCTAAGGGACTCGATCGGCAGAAACCAGCAGTGCTTTCAGTGCAATCAAAGTTAAGTGCAGAAATTTAATTAAATGGTAGCAAGGCTGGCAGAAACTTTGTAAAGCAGCAGTGCATTGTCAAATCTAACAATTATTCCCAGGAACACAATCCACAGATGGCGTCTAATTGATAAATTAAGGTTCTGGTGCCTGATTCCGCTTACACTTAAAGGTTCTCTTTTCTTAAACAAAACCTTAAAATTTTAAGGCTGCATCACTGTTCTGAAAACATAACAAGCTGGGCTGGGTTTTTTGGCTTGAGAAATGCACACTTTGTGTGAAATGGAGAAGGCGTTGGCTTAGATTTTCCTTGTCTGACTTTCATTCCAGGGAGGATGTGGTGTGTTGCTGGTGAGGTGCTTACCTGCAGCCTCAGGTATTCAGACCTCTCGTAGGTGCTGGGGCAGGTAGTTAAATAATCTCTCCCAGCTTTCACAAGCTTTTCCCCTTGCCTGTCTGCCCCTTGGAGCTGTCTGTGGACTTTTGGGCATCATTATCAGCAAATGCAAACCCTTCAGAGCTCCATGTCCTGCCTGACAAGTCCTTTGCAGCACTAGGGTGGTGACCCTGCAGGACCAGGCCTCGAAGGACAGTGGCTCCTGTCTCATTGCTGGGGTCACCTTGCACATCCTTTTGGAGGAGGCTCTGAGCTGCTTTTCTTATTCCCCCTTGCCTGGGTGTCGGGGAGAGCTCCCAGCCCTTCCTGTTGGTGTGAGGGGACCCAGATGGTTTCTGCCAGGTCCAGCAGCAGCCTGAGAAGACCTCCAGGTGATGTCCTGGATGCCTGTAGATTTTAGTAAAACAAACAAACAAACAGGCTTTATTTTCCCTCTTTCTGAGCTACAGATACATATGGGGTATTTTGTGTCTGTGTGTTTTTGATTTCCATGTGTAAATACAGTTCACTTCCCAGGGTTTAGCATAGCACTTCAGAGAAGGGGCAGGAAAGATTGAATTCAGCTCTTCAAATACACTTGGCATGTTGTCCTCCAACGCTGGAGAGGGTCTTTTTCCCTTAGCTAGTGGCACTTTCCCTCCCAGAGTAGTGTTTTGAACAAGGATGGGAGTTCAAAGGGCATCAGAGCACATAATAGCTATGTGGAGTATGGAGATATACACACACCTGTGTGCACAATATGTGTTTGTCCTTTGCTGAAAAAGGAAGAAAATTGTTGGCCTTCCAATTCAGTATTTTCTCCTTTATTTAAGCAATTTTAGAAGATGGATGCAGGAGGGAAATGATCGTTTCATTGTATATGTTGTAAACCCAGGGCACAGATGCCCTAATTGCTCTTGTGAGGTTTTTATGTGTGTTTTTTGGCATTGCCCTTGTGGTAGTAAATTCTCCATTAGCTGGATTCTCCGTGATAGAGCTGAGGCCATTCTGAGCGATGGAGCTGAATCAGTGCTTGTTATTTTTGGTTACTAACAGTATACTTGAATTCAGGAACTCACCTGCTCCCTTCCCCCTTTCTCCCCTCCTGTGCCTAAATATATCCCACCAGTCAATCAGCACTGGCAGGCATCAATGCTATGGCTGTCAGATCGAGTTAGCTGTGGAGACCCAGAGCTACTGGCTTGGGTTTTTGGGCTTGAAAATGTGTTCAAATAGTGGCATTGTCATTTGACTTGCAAATAAGTATAGTCTGGTAATGGGGCCCTTCTATGGAAAGAATGATGCAGCACTTCAGACAAATCTATGTCTTCTTCCCATGAAGCAGATTAGCAATAATACAATCCACGCTGGTGTTTATGGCTGCACGCTCAGTGAACACAGACATTTTTGAATTTTCATTAATGGTGGATTTGTAGTTTTTAATGGAACAAAGGAAGAACGCTGGAAATCAAAGAAATGCTAATGCCTTCCTGGGAAACTTAGACAACATTTGGTTTAGAGGCAGATCTGCTCTGGTTGGTATTTTCCCTCTTAATTCTTCTCCCCTTATCTGGGCTTGTTGGGTGGTTGGTTGCTGTAGAGCAGCGCTTAAGTGAGCACATTATCTTTGTTGCTGCTCCTTCCCAAAGCGAAGGGACTGGCCTTTGGTGACGGCATAGCGATTGCCACAGCAACCAGGCAGGATGTCACAGATTCAGAAGTGTGATTTTACATTCAGAACAGCAGCAGGAGCAGATGGATATTGGAAACAAAATCCCCACCCCCTCCCTTTGCCTCCTTGCACTCCTTCCGAAAGCAATAACAGCCCTTCTCGGCACAGCTCTTTGTGGACCTTCCTGCGTGACTTCATGGGTTGTTTGTACTGTGCGGTGGGAGCAGGGAGTGCTGGGGGGCAGGGGGGTCCCTGTGCTGGTGGCAGCACTGCCCTGGCAGTGCTGGGGCACAGTGTCGCTGTGCCTTCTTGTGGCTTTGGGACTGATGGAGGGACTGCGGCTCGGGCTTAGCTTGGATGTTGTTTCATTAACTTTGGTAGTGGCTTTATTCCTTTAATCCTGAACTTAACAGAATGAGCAAACCAGCCCTCAGCGTGGGTAATCAGACACATTCGGGAGCCATCGTGCACAGAAGTTGATCGTAACACCCACCCACCGTGTGGGCAACAGCCTCAGGAACATATGCTCAGTCTGTTTTCCCAAAAAGACAATATTGGAAACAGATGCAGGAAGGGTTTTGCACTTGGTAAAATTTGAGGTCAGGGCCTCTAGTTTGAAGCACACGGATCTTGTTCAGCATCCTGGCTGAAGAATTTCTGGGAAGGCTGCAGAGTCACCGTGGGGTGGGCACACACCAGCTATGGGGGTGCAGGAGAACCTGTGATCTTCCTGAGATGACTCTTGTGATTCCTGCAAAGGTCTGAGCAGCCTCTTCTGTCAGACTTGCACTTAGCAAACACTTTGGACTCCTGGGTGTTCCTGCTACTTTGGTGCTGATTCGAGGAGGAAACAAAACTGTGAGAGCCCTGGAGCACAGGTGACTTGCCCAGACCTGGCCAGGTCTCCTTGGAGACTCCTTGTTCTGGTGAGAATTGCAGGCTCTGGTCTAGTGGGCTGAGGCACTCTGAAATTATGCTCAAGTTTAAAGTTTCAAAGGAGTTAGGTGTCAAATTTGCACTGACTTGGATTTCACTAAGAGCAGAGTGTCTATTTTAGTCTTGCAGTAGTAGGGTTGCCGACCAAGATCCCCTTGTATTTTTGTTTTATTTGACTTTGAAAACACCAGCTGTGATCCTCTATACAGTTACTGGTATGAAGCACATGAAATTTTAATTAGCTTGGGCGAAGGAAGGGAAGTTCTGGTAATTGATTTAATATATAAATGCTCCTCTGCTTTCTTTAGTTTATGTGCTGGAAAGATTGTATTAGAATTTTTTCTATTACAGGAGAGATTTAAATGCGTTTTTAGGACTGTCTTGAAATCAAAAAGTAAAGTGCTCTAAACTATTTAGATGAAAGGTACTATTGATGTTTCACTATTTCAGATAAAAGTAGATGATATCATTATTATTATTTCTGTTATTTTTATTATTATTATCTTAATGGAACCAGTCAGTGACTGCTGAAAAGTGAACATTAGTGCTGCCTATCCAGACTGGTGAGACCGTGCTGGTGTCACTGTGGTCATGGGAGTTCACACGAATTTCCCTTGATGGAGGCTCCCACCTTTGCCTTCTCTGCCCACGGGCTCTCTGTTCACCTGTGTCCGCAGTTCCTAAAAACCTGCAGGCACATTCCTTGTGCTGCTGAGGGAAACCCCTGGCACATGATGGCAGCAAGCTTTGTGTCTCTGCCGGTGGGGGATCCCAAAGGCCAGGCTGGTGTCTGAGTTCAGACCCTGCTGCTGGTAGTAGGGCTTCTCTGCTCACCTGTTCAGAGCTTTTGGCCTTTCCTTCTACCTCTGTGCCTGCACTTAATTTCTTCTCTGTGTTCTTTTGTGCTCTTCAATGAAAGAACGGAAGAGAAAATCCCTCCGAACTCTCCAGGTAGCTCTGTAAGAAACACCGTGACACTGATATTAATACCTGTTCGACCTGGGAGAGGCTCTTGGTGCTGGGAATGATCTCGGTGCTCCCCCAGTATTTTACAGACACGCACTGAAAAGCGTCTTTATTCAGTTTGACTGTTGCTATTATGTGGCGAGGCATTCAATAAAAGTTGTGATTTATGAGATGTGTGTGGCCGTTGTTGTTTTTTGCTCTGTCATCTATCAGGGAGAGAAAAGCCAGGCCTGATAATTCTTGGCACATAGCTTTTTCAGTTAAGAATGTCAGCTGTCAGGCTGTCAAGAGAAGTTATTTCTCTGGGTTTTTTTTTAATAGGCAGAGATCCTGCATCGTACTGTGCTGGGTTGATAAGGGAGTGCTTTCTGTACTGCTGAAAAGTGTGTCCCATGGTAAGGCCCTTGGTGTGTGCCCACTTAAACTTCAGTGCTTTGTGTTTTCAGTGTGTGACAGCACTTGATTGCTTAATACACAAATGCATTCACTTTCTTTTTTTCGCAGCTTTTATGTGCCTTTTTTTTTTCCTCCGCTCCCTTTCTCTCTTCCTGAATGGAATGGGTTTTTTTCCCCTTCTCTGTGACTAGGTATTTTAAAAGTGCTCTTTTGCAAAATATGTGCACATTAGATAATCTGATGTTGCATAAAAGCTCTTTCATATTTTGGGGGCTTCATGCATGCATAAAACAGGCCTAATTGAAGATAGAGGTGGTTTGTCACGAATGAGAATATAAGGATAGGGGACAGAGGGGAAGAATTATGTTAAATACCAGGGTGATGTGTTTTTTTTCTCTTTCCCTTATTAGTTATTTGCAAAAATGTATCAAAAAGTCATTTTGATGCAGTGCACAATAGTATCACAAACTTGTGCTTTGCATCCTAAGTGCCTGGTTAGAGCACAGTTAGAAGCTGAAATCATTCCTCGATTAGTCCCTGGAGTCCTGTATAAGTCTTTAACTCTCAGCGTGTGGTCTGTGATTTAACAGTGGATGAAGGATTGCTGAACTGCAGCTGTGTGGAGAACCTCGAATTTTCCAATCTGCCGCCCCTCAGCTTCCTCCCTCTCCCCTTCTTCCTGCAGAGGATCCATCAAAACCTTGCCACAGCTGGCAGCGTGTTTGCCTTCGGGGCAGAACTTCAGAGCTGGAAAGAGTGGCAGACTCTGGTTCATAACAGTGGGTAGCAAATCACTATCAAAAAGAGGCAAGGAGGGTGTCTGGTGTCCATACAGCTCTTGGGTGCTGGGGTTTGCTCCTGGCTTGCAGCTGTCATCCTGTGGCTGCAGGTACAGCTTGTGGTGACCTTCTGTTTTGGTGATGTCAGTCTCCATGGGAAACATTTCCCATGTGTAATTCAGTCTGGACAGCTCACTTCCATACTTTATATCACGTTAAAGGTACGAGGCTGAAGAGGTGGGATGAAAGGTATGATTGTTAACCTGCGTGAGCTGTTTTGATATACAGCACTCTGTGTGTGGTTTATAGATGCTCCCATGGTTCATAGGTTCTTACAAATATTTTAGTTGTGTGTCTGTTCAAGTCAAAGCACAGGGCTTCTAGCTTTAAACTAAAATTTCCAGTGTAGCTACAGACAATCCAACTCTTGGAAGGAATAAAATCTGCAGCTAGCCAGCAGTGGTGTGCAGTGTGGGTGCAGCTGTGGGTTCAGGCTGAGGTGGGCTTGTTTCTGCAGTGCCAGCCCCCGAGCACAGCTCAGGAGCTCAGCCTCGTGTCGCGGGCAGGAGGCAGATGTTAACAGTGCTCACATTTGGCTTGAGTCACACGACACAAGTGGCTGTTCATGGGAAGTTGTCCCAGCTTTTCATGTCCTGCCAGACCTGGAAATCCAGTCATCTCAGCGACTTGGCCTTTTTATGTGACATTTTTGGCAGTGTTGTAATGATGTAGGTACTTGAAAGTCTGTGAGTGTACTGAGCTGTGATAGGCTTTGATGCTGGCAGAGTTCTTGTGCTGGGGAGGATGGGGAAGGCATGTATATGCAGCCAAATGTTTGTTTTCAGTAACATCATTACTGGTAGAGACCCACTGGTATGCTAGATCAGGTAAGAATGAGTCCCTGTGTTGTAGCTCGTGTTGCCCTGAGCCAGCCCGGCACCTGCACAGCATTTCTGAGCTGCTCACCCTGAGCAGGGAGCTGTGCTGGGGCATCCTGAGGATCAGCTCTTGGTGTTTGCAGCTTGGTTGGTCGCACAAGGCACGTGTGCCTCAGGCTGGGATGGGCTTAGTTCCCTCTGTTTTGGTAATCCCTGAGCTGCTGCGAGGAGCCCAAGGCTGTGGTGACAGTGGTGGTTGTCCTGGCCCAGCTCCCTGTGGGAGATGGAACAGGAGCACGAGAGGTGGTCTGTTGTGGTGGGCAGGCAAGCCTGAGCCCATCAAGGCCTTGCTCGGTTTCCTTACAGCCCGGCTGCTGCATGTGTCCTGCCCCAAACGCGATGCACGAGCACATCCGTTCTCGCAGAGCCTCCTGCCAAGTGCTCTGCTTTACAACGTTAACAGCTTTAAATAAATTCTTCCTGGAGATAACTGATTTATTAAGCTCCTACCCTTCTGAAGGCAGAGCTAGTCACAATTAACAAACAAAGCAGCGTGAGGCAGTTATCATTGTGGGTAATAAATCTTTTGATGTTGGGTATCACTGGCTGATGGGCTTGGAGAGCAAAACTCCACTTCAGACAAAGTGTGTCTTCAGCACAGGCCAGTGGCAGCTGTGACAGGGACTAAGGTGACACATTAATGATCCCATTTGTGTACCCAGGTGTGTGTGGGAGGCGGCCCATGGCCTTGTGTTGGGCAGGAGCAGCAGTGCCATGTCTCTCCTGGCCCCGTTGGTGTCGGTGGGTGAGCGGGCAGCACATTGGACTGTGCTTCACACGGTGGTTCCACAGTGTGTGTGCACACCTTGCTCTCAGCAGGACACACAGGTATAGCAAACAGTGCTCTGTCAGCTTTAGAGAGCAGGGGAAGGGTCCCTGTGCTGACCCAGCTCCGCTTTGAGCCTGGTGTCCCTCTCTGGCTCTCCATCCTGATGGGACGTGGCCGAGAAATGAGCCCTCCAGGTTTTGGTCGGTAGATATTGTTGTTCCCTGGTGGTATCTCTGTTTGAATAAACAATTGGTCCCAGACCTGTTGGTGTGGTTTCCAGCGCTGGGGAGATATTTCTTGCCGGGTTTGTAAAAATGATCTAAATGGATCCGACATCGTGGCTGTAAAACATCTGTAACATTACACATTTAGTTATGTTACTAGAGACTTGAGTTCATTTTGATGGGTACTATTTTATCTGCTACTTTTCCCCTTCTGAAAGCAAAGCTTTCTGTAGAGGAGGATTTATAGAAATATATTTCTAGCACAAAAAAAGTCATGCACATTAAGATGCTGGAGTAAAGGAGAAATAATGTCTTTTTTTTTGAGACCTTGTCTGATTTATCTCTTGCTTGGTAGTTTGATATAGCCTTCCTAGCTAGGAACAATATTTTTTTATTCTTCCTTTAATAACAATAATGTCAGTAACAATGTCTTGCGCTATTCCAGCATCCTCAAATCAGACTTTCAGCGGGTTAGGCATTTAATGAGTGAAACCTCACAGGCTCCATTGAGCTGTGGGGATATATTTCTGTTCTTTTTGTGGAAATCAAGGCCCATAGCACTCGATTGTGCAACGTACTCAACCTAATGAGGCTTCCCCAAACGCTCTGAGTTCAAATGTGTGCTTCAATGCTGAGCCCTGCAGTCTCCAGCTGAGCTTCTCCCAAGACTCTTTGATACATCAGTGCTGTGGAGTCTGAAATGACTTGCCCTGTGGTCACCGAGTGAGTAAACATCACACAAGGGAGACAAGCTCTTGTAGCTGTGAGGTGCTGCCTTCCTTTGGAAAAAGTATGGATGTTTTCTCTTGCCTCGCTTCCACTCTTCATTCGTGGTGCAGCTCCTCAAGGGCCCTTTTATTCCCAGTCAAGGGTTATTTGATCTGCTCTAGAGTGACAGCGATGTTGGTTTAATAACGGCTGGTGGGTTCCCTCCCTGGCAGGGGAAGCATCTCCCCTTTGTGAGCTGGAGGTGGGAGTGCTGCAATTCCTGTAATTCACCAGCCCATTTGTGTGTGGGGGAAAAGGATAAAAGCAAACACAGCATTTCATAAAACTGTGAAAGTATTTCAACAGCAGTAATAGGGAAATCTGGGCATTTTGCAAGATTTTAGTGGTCTCGCATCAGAGGAAAAGCTCACCCTTGTGCAAAGCCAGGCAGCGCATTGCACCTCCATGGGCTTGACTCAGCAGATGAAGTCAAACCTGCTCATCAGTAACTGATTGCCATGTGCATCTAGATTATGTAGATGAAATTAATCAAGGCTAAGGGTTAAAGTTTCCATTTGTTCTTTTCAGAGAAATCATCTGGAGTATGTTGGGAAGGAGGTAAATTGCATTACACATTTCTTATCCCTTCGTATGAATTTTTCTTGTTTTAGCAGATTATCTAGAATTTTAACAGAGAGCTCTCATCACTGATTTGACAGGGTTATCATGAAAAATTAGTTGATACTAACTTAAAAGCATTTAAATTATGTCGTGCTCTCTGCACTGTAGAGGCAATAAACTCCTTTGGACTGACCTCAGTGTTTGGAGCTGGAAGAATTTACAAACTCTTGCAGAATCCTCTTCATCTCCAGTTTGGACTGTGTTGTTGGATTTTGTTGGACACTTAATTGAAGGACTTTGCCTGAACTTCCAGGACCCTTTTGTCACTCGCCCTGGGGCAGGCTGGAGACACCAGTGGGTCTGTCTGGCCCAGCTTCCCCTCCTCAGCACAGGAATGTGCCTCTCACTGCTGTGCTGCACACCTCTCCTGGCTTTGGGAGAGCAGGGACAGCCTGGGGCCTTCTCCTTGAGTTGTACCAGTTAAAAAATAAGGACTTGGGCTGTGTTTTGGGAAGCTGCTTAGCTTGCTTCCCCACTTTAGTCCCTCCCGCTTCACCTGTAGAGCCATGCTGTAATCAACCTTGAACATGCCCTGGGAAAGGTGGCCTGTCACAATTTTATGTCCTGTTGGAGGACAAGGGTTTTCTGGTTGTATTTTGGACATGGCACACGATGTTTCTTTCGAGAAGATGATATAACATAGATGAGCATAGATGAATGTGGTAGTGGTCAGTTAATCGCTGTTCCTGGCATGGCTTTGAGAGTGAGGTCCCTGGGCAGAATGCCATCTCCCCCTTTCTTCCCCTCCCTCCCCCTCCCTCTTTCTCTCTGCCTGCACAAGGTGAAGTTTTGCCAGTAGCCTGTAGATTTAGGACCAGAAGCTTAATTGCTTCCCACTGGGGCCTTTGTCCCTTATTACTTGGGCATTGCAAAAATCCCCCCTCCCAGTCACATTGGGCAGTGCTTTCCATTTGTGGCCCTGAGATGTATTAATTTAAAAATAATTATCTTCATTTAAACTTACTAATGCAGTTTTTAAGCACTGCTAAACAGTAATCAGGCAGGCAGGTTGGATGAGTTGTCTGTGCTCAGTGAATATTTAGAGTTACTGTCCTACCACACCGTGCACGAGGAGCTGAAGCAACCAGGGGGATTTTAAATAGGTTTGCTCTGCTCCCCTCATCTTGGCTGTGCATCTGTAACCTGTAAAAGAGTTAACTGGAGCACAGGAGGTGGGAGCAGCCCTCGGGGATGTGATATAACTGGTTATAGCGAGGCTGTGGGGCTGGAAGCTATTCCTGGGCTCTGGAGGGGGGAACTCCGGCTTTGGTGAATTTTACTGTATCTTTTGATATGAAGCTTGAAGCCAGATTTTGCTCAAAAAATCTGCTGAGCTCTCACAGCTGGGGCTAATTTTCAGGCTTGGATTTCCCATACAGGGAGCTCTGCATGGTGGTGCAGGTAAAGGTGTTGCTTGTGCCTGAGCTGAGGGTGGCTCAGAGGGGATGCTCCTGCCAGGACAGCAAACTCTGCTTTTGGGAAGGGGCTGCTGCTCCCAGGGCAGCAAATGAGGGAGTTAAATCCAGGAGCAGTCAGGAAGATGGACCACGAAGGGCTTTGCTGGCCCCTGGCCAGGTTTGCTTGTGAAACTCCAAGGATGGCTTTGGCAATTGCTGCCAGTTCAGTCTGTCTTGGAAAAATCAGTTTGTGTGTTCTGCCTCCTGCTGATGCCACAGCCATCGAGGGAGGGAAATGCAGCCCCCGCCAAAACTCCACCCTCCCAGCAGCAACAGCAGAGCCCAAGGCAGCCAAAACTGGGAATACAGCGGGGACCAGGTTGACAGTTTAGCTTCCAGATGGGTTGAGAGAGTATAACCCATGTGTATTTTCCCAGAAATCAGGGGAACTGATTTACCCCGCTGGGAATCTGTGCCGGTTGTTTGGATTAAAGAGCTCTTTCATTCCCACGTACCGTCTATAGCTCGAGCAGTTCTCACAGGATGACATGAGCTTACACAGGGGTCAGGCACAAGGTATTTGCACCATTTAAGTATTGCTGAAATCCTATTTTGAATACTTAAGCGTGTTGTACGTGGCACGTAAAGCCGTGCTGCCTTTGCATGGGATTGAGCTCTTCTGGCTCTGGAGCTTGGATGTTTGCTGCACGGTGGAGCACAGTGCTCAGCACAGCCCCTCCATCGCTTGGCAGCCGTACAGAAACTCGTGGGGAAGGGGACGGTTCTGGGGAGCTCTCTGTGAGCAGAGAGAGGTTGGCAGCTTTCACTAAATACTGCCTTTTTCATCATGTCTTTGCGTCACCTTTCAGTTGAGTTTTTAATAGCTTTTGGGAACTTCCTAGGACGATCCCAGAGGCTAAAAAAACTTGGAGAATTCTTGTGGTTTGTGCTCTGCCAAAGAAGCCTGGCTGTTCTGTTCACAAGATCACTTCCCCTGTTACATGAAATATTGTTGTTTTAAATTAGAAGTAATGCTGTAGTGTGAATGTACAGCACAATAGGGTATGAAATGCAGTTCAGCACAGACACCAAAGCTGATTTTTCCAATTATAAACCTGTTTAGGTGGATACACTAGAAATGGTGAAATGCCAAACTGCAGATGAGGTGAGCAGGCTGGAATACATGCGCACCCCTGCACATGCTGTCATACGAGAGAGAGAAGAGTGCTCTGGAAAACAGCTACATGTGCATAATTAGTTTAATCTGAAGTGAAAGCTAATTTCAGCAATTTGCGATGCAGATATTCACTGTTAGTACTCTAGTCCACTTCCACCATATTGAGAAGTTGAGGATGCAAAGCCTTGATGAATTCCACGCTGGAGTGTGCCAGAGCCGAGTTCAGGCACAGGTTTCCAAGGTGTTCTTTGAGCCCCATGTGTTGGTTTTGTGTCTCTCTCTCCTGCTTTGGGATTTTACGTGGATTTCACTTCCCGACAAGACCTGCCAGTGGCACACTTGGGCCCCTCTCTGTGCCAGCTGGGTGTCAGCACTCATCCTTTCCAGCCTCACCATCCTGAGCCAGGAGCTCTGCACTAAAGCTGGAGGCAGAGGGACAGCTAATGTGTAAAGAATGGTTGGGAAATGAGGCTAAAAGCCATTACCCTGAAGTTAAATATGTAACTTTTGTTGAATGTAGACAGGGCCTCAGCTCATCTATAAGGAATGGTGGATACTTGTTGCTTGAGATTTTGAAATTCTGGGAATTCTGCGAAATATTTTGTGAGCTTAAAATCCCCTTTGTTTGTTTTTACTAGTCAGGATAATAAGACAGTTTGGGTGGGGAGTGAAAAACCACAATGCGATGAGCAGCATTACAGTGCCAGCGTGAGGGATGTTCGTGGGCTCGGAGCGGGAGCCTCCAGCTCAGCAAAACCTCCTTCCTTCATTTCATCCGAGTCCGTTGGGTTTAGCTCACGTTTGTATTGACATGTTCGAGTGGGATGAGACTTTCGTTCCCAGAGACTGCATCTTCAGCCTGTTGTTCGAAGGAGATTTACCTGATATGCCCCAAACCGATCTAATTACGAACATAACCTTGCACAAAATGGCATAAACTCAGCAGACTTGCTTGCTAAAGCAGGGAAGGTTTTCTTCCTGCTCCTGCACCTTCTGAAGTGTTTGCTCAGTTTCAGAGCACAAAGGCGATTATATTTTTCAAAAGCCAAGCCAATAAAGAGAATGTAACCTTGAATGCTTCCTCGCAGGAGTAGTCACATGTGTTTTGATTAACTCAGCACCCACACCGTATACAAACAGAGCAATTCTGTGATGCTCACAATTAATGGGCCTCGCGCTGCCCTTGGGTCTGCCTCTCCTGGCAATTCCTTCCGCAGCGAGAGAGAGACACCTTCAGTACACAAACCCTCCAAAACCATCTCATAGCCACAGTTTGCAGAGCCCTGCAGTAGCCAGGGATGGATATATTACAGTGCAAATGAAATCCAAAGACACAGAGCTGGAAGTATTGTGGTTTCAGAGTGACCCAGACCTCTTGGAGTCGTTAATAAAACATGGACTTGTGATTGATTCACACAAATCGCTTCCTATTACCCAAACGCCGCCGTTCCACCCCAGGAGAGGGCAGAGGGAGCTGCTGTGAGAGGATCCAAACCTGCCAGTGCTTCTGTGGGTCCTCTCTGTTGGGAGCATCCCTGTTGTGAGCAACCTCCAGAAAGAAAATCCTGAATTTACTCACAGGAAAAGACAAAGATCCTCAGTGACTTTGACTGGAGGAAGTTCAGCTGGGCAGTGTGCCCCGAGTGTCTGGGCTGTGTGTCCGGGCTGTGTGTCGGGGCCGTGTCGGGGCCTGCTCCGCTCCGAGCCGCTGCCCTCAGGAGGCCCTGCCTGGTCCATCCGTTCGGCTGCTGAGGGAGATGGAGATGGGCAGGCTCGAGCAGAGGCAGAGGCTGTTCAGCTGCTCCCAGTCCCTCACGGTGTCTGACTGGGAATCTGTGTGGTGAGGCTGCACCAGCACGGACACTTCGTTCAGGTGTGGAGAGCAGCTCGCCGGGCAGAGCAGGGAAGGAAATGGCGATGGCAGCAGCGGATGGCAGCTCCTGGGCCAGGCCGAGCCCCAGCCAAGCGTTGGCAGCCGTGCCATGGCAGCTCTGTGGTGAGGGCCTCCCTTCCCTGGGTGGGACAGGCTCCTCTGTGTGACTGTGCCATGGTGGCTCTGTGGTGAGGGGCTTCCCTTCCCTGGGTGGGACAGGCTCCTCCGTGTCCCCAGTGTCCCCCTGCCCATCTCGTGGTGGCCGCGGGCCCTTGGGCAGGGCTGGCTGAGGCCATGGTGCCACAGGTGGAATTTTGTTGAGGCGTGTCGGGATCGGAGGGATCGCTCTGGGGCTGAGGGGAATGTGGTAACAAAGCCATTCCGCCGTCTCTTCAGGGAAATGTGATTGTAAAAGCAGACTTAATTTTGTGCTTCGCTTTGGTACCGAAGAGCTGATTTTTGAAACCATTTCCCAGCTCACAACACATCTCTAGGCATTAAAATGTTGTGAATTTGCTTGTCATTACCAATATTTTCTTTGACTGAAGCTATTGAAACAAAGTGGTCTTTTTTTTTTCCCTATAACCTTCAGTCTTGCTTCTAAAAGCAGTAGCACTCTTTTTCTTTCTTTCTTGGTCAAATATAAAAATGATGATAATTTCGAATACTGCTTTAGAATAATTGCTTTCCTCCTTCTTTTGTATGACAACAGAAGCTTGGCCTGATCTTAAATCAGATGCTGGCAGGCAGAGGGCTCTTGACAGCCCTGCAAAATCCTTTAGTTACAAGTCGGCTTTAGCCAATTCTTTATTTGTAAATGACAATTTTCTACAGAAAAATATATGCTTGGGCTTCAATTTCGGAGCCCTAGATTGCAGCCAGGAAAAAATAATTGAATTTTTGCACTTTTTTTTTTCCCTCCTCTCTTTTTCTTCCTAACTTAAAAAAATCCCAAACAAAAAAAATGAGGCTCTGTAAGGTGTGATTGGAGCTGATGGAGGGGAATATCTGCCCTGGTTCATGTGCATGGTGGTGGGGACAGGAGCGATGATTAATTTTTTCTGTGCTGGGAGGATCTGGGGCCACTCCGAGCTTTGTGTCCAATCCCTCAGCCCCGTGAAGGCTTCGCTTGTGGCCACCCTGGGGTGGAGCGGGCCCGGGCTGTCCTCATGACCCCAGGAGCCCTCATAAAAGGCCTCTTCAGAGTCTTTAGTGAGACATGAGGAAGTGATGAAGCTTTCAGCTGCCAGGGTCGATGCCTGTGCGATGTCTCTCTTTGCTGGCCTGTGTTTAACCAGGCAGCTCCTGGCTCTGGAGTCAGGGGCGTTTTTCCCTTCAGTCTCTACAAGTTGGCTGCTTCACCCAGTTTCCAGAGAAAATGTGTTTCGGTGCCCGGTTTTGTTCCTGAGGTGTTCGTTGGTTTCCTGAGTTAGCTCTGCGTTGACTCCAACACCTCTCCATGGTGTGTTGGCTGCTGCTGAGCTGTCTGCAGCTGTGGGGCCATGGCCTGCCCTGAGCCCTGCCCAAGCCCCTTCAGAAAACACTGCCAGCAGTGTCCTGGGTCTCCCCTGAGTTAAGGGGGCCCACAAAGATCGGGTGGTTTGGGATCTGCCCACCAAAGATACCTTGGGGCTGGTGTCCCTGGGCTGATCCTGCCCATCCTCATGGCTGCAGGTTATGGACGGTGGGCTGTGCTGTGGTGTGTTCTCCATAGGGACTCCAGCAGCATCCCTTTCCCTTGTTGGACCAAAGTCAGGCACACGTGGGCCAGCAGGAAGGGCTGGGGGCTCAGCTGGGCTCTGGGGAGCACAGACAGGTTCTGGAGGGGCTGAGCTGCTGCTGGACGGGGGTTCCATGTGCATGGGCAGTGGGAGATGAAGGATGCTGTGTCGGCAGCCCTGGCCGTCTTTCATCATTTGTTTATTTTAAAAGTAACTGTGCAAGTTCCTTTTAAACTGACCCATGGAAACTTAATAACACATCGCTTGGATTTGATGTAATTGCCTTTCTCCTGCCAAAGAGCGTTCAGCCTGTCTGTCGGAAAAGGAGGCGCAAAGGCACCTCTCTTTTGAGACAGCAAAGATAGAACACTTGGATTCCTTTTTCACTTATATTTGCATTGAGAAGCACAATAAAAATTATTTATTAAAAAAAAATATCTGGGGGCTAGAGTTGTTATTGAGAGCCTTTACTCAGCCATCTCTCAAATAAAAACAAAACGAGACAGAGAAAGAAGTATCTAATCAAATCGAATCGAAATTGCTTTTGTAAAGAAGTATTCTCATTATATGGGTTAGGGATGGGATCTGAAGGATATTTCTTTTTTCCACATATTGTTTGAAATAATCTGGTTAAACCATATGCTTGTCTTGTAATTTCTTACAGATGGTCACAAGAACAAAGAAAATATTTGTAGGTGGATTATCGGCTAATACAGTAGTGGAAGACGTGAAGCAATACTTTGAACAGTTTGGCAAGGTAAGTTCTGCCCAAGTGAGCACTACATAGATCTTCTTTCTTCCCTTTCTTTTTAAAGTGTGTTTTGAAAAACAAAAGTGCATTGAGGACTGAGCTCAAAGGAGGGCCAAGTTTTTGCCTTTCCATGTCATTTGTTGAAGCCTCTGAAATTCCTTTTCTGTTTGTTGCTTGTGTGTGTACAACATTGCCAACACTGTTTAGTTCCATTAAAGAGAAAAAGCATCATTGGAAGGTGAATCTGTGTCTGTTCAGGAAGAATTTGACCCTTAGCTGAATGATTACACAGTTGTCTTCTCCATAAAATCAGCCTTCTCTTTGCCCCAATTCCAGTGGCAAAAAGGGCAGATAGACGTATTGGAGAGCTCATTAAGTTGTGAAAATGCCTGAAGGAACCACGTGAAAAGTAAGAGTAATGTGGAAGTCACTAGAATATCCACTTAATTTCTTGCTAGAAAATCCTTCTGCAAGTATGTGTAGAATCCTGGCATCGTTAAAAAAACAAAAACAAAAAAAACCCCAAGAAAACAACTAACCAAAACCCAAAATACAGCAAAAAACCCCCTACCAAAACCCCAAAACAACTGCGTTTATGCCGAGAAAGAGATCTGAACCTTGCCAGAATAGTCTTTGCCGTGATGTAACAGCTCAAGCCCCACTGTTCAGGCTCTGGCTGGAGCTCAGTGACTCTGACTTCCATGGAGCTTCCTGGATCCCCACGGCTCCTGGATGCTTGTTCCGGAGTGCCATGGGTGACAAGCTCGTGCGGCTGCCTGCTCTGAGAGCACTTTGTGGTACCACCTTCCAGGGGGCTCCTGTCAGCCCCGCTGTCCACGGGACTCCATGGATTCCAGCCCAACAGCTCGATTCCTGTCTTTTGGAGTGCAGCAATTGATGTTTTAGATGCAAGATTGTGTGAGGACACAGCAGGGTATCCCAGAGCAAAGCAGCTCCCATTCCTTGTAGTTAGTTTATGTTTCTTTCATCTGCCCTGAAAAGCCTGAGCCAGGCAGGATTTTGTTGAGGGCTGAGGAGGCGAGTTTATAAATGGTTCATGTGCTGGATTGATAGTTGTTTTGCAAACCAGTCATTTTATTTTCAATAATAATCTTCGATTCCGGCAGGATGTTTACAGCCTGCTGAGCCTTTTATTAAAGGATTACATGAGCTTTTGGATGTTTCTTCTGTAGTTACTTCTAATTGCAGAACTCCACTAACCTGTATTTTTCAAGTTAATAATGGTTTCAATATAAGTGCTTTGCATATTGTCTGGATGTTGTCTTAATATAGTCTTTTTAATTTCACCATCTGGTAGTTTCATGCTTGCAATTTTACAGTCCCTGAGAATGCAGCAGCCAGGCTGTGTCTCGGGAGTGACTGGGGATTCGGGACGCTTTGGTTCTGCTTTCATGCTCTGCCGTTCTTGAGACAGCTTAGCAGAGGTTTGCCTTTCCAAAGGCAGTACTTTGGAAAAATCAAGTGCTTTTTTCAAGTGTCTTAATTTTGCAGGCTAAAAATTTAAGGAGCTGAAAATTGTTCAAGTTGGGTTCAAGACAGGAAGCCATTCCCATGTTGGCACAGCTGACATGTCCCACTGAAGCTGTGTGGTCCAGGCACTGTAGCTCAGCTCCTGCAGGACTCAGGATTGCAGGGCTTGTCCCTGTCATTCCAGGTGACCTGGAGTGACAGTCCACTCTTCACTTGGCTTGTGAAGAGTTGGGTGAAGCTGGTGGTGTTTGGAGCAGAGGCTGCTTGGCTGTGTGACCGTGACTCAGCCTTGGTGCAGGTGTTTGGGTTCTCCCCATGGCCCTGCTCTTTGTCATCTGGGACAGTTCGGTGTCAGGGTGTTTTGAGGTGATTCTCCTCCAGGCTCTGGTTGTCAGGAGATACAGAGCTGGTTAATGACGCTTGGAAATGGGGAGTTGTGCTTCAGCTACGTTAGAAGACTTGTTACTATGCTGTGGACAGTGGGATGCTGCGTTCAGACACAGTGACCCAGGACTGGTCCTGCAGGGCCTTGCAGGGGTCACACCCTTCTCCATCCCATTGCCCTGCCCCTCCATGGCTTCCTTGCTGAGATCCCCAGCCCTCTGAGGCAGGGCCTGTGCTCAGCACACAGCCTGGCTCTCCAGTCAGGCCATTACCATGCAAACAGTGATCCACATCAATTGGTCAGCTCTGCCTTTGCTCAGAGCTTTCTTAAAATAAAGCAAATTGCATTACATAATTAACGTGCGAGGAGCCGCCCGTGTTTGATAAGAGCATCTCAGGTGATTTGCTCTTTGAAATGCTGAGTTTATTTATTGGTGTGGAAAAATTGCTTACCGACCGCTGCGATTCCGGCAATCCTGTTTGTACTTGCTGTGGAGAGGAGCTTTGCAGCCAGGGGACGTTGTTTTGGCAACTGGAGGTAGCTCTCAGAACACAGGACGTGGGGACAGCAGCCACCAGCTTTGGGGCCCGGCAGGCTCACTCGTGTAACTGGAGTCGGCAGCAAAGGGATGAAGTGTTGAATTTGAAACTGCAGCTTTTTGAAAAGTCAGTGGCACAGCCTTTGTCTCCAAGAAAAGGAAAGGCTTTAGTAAACGCTTTTCCCTTCTTCACCAGTGGAAGTGCCTAATGATACAGCACCGAAGTTTGTGGTAGTGGTAATTCCTGAAACTTGGCACGTGAGATTTCTTATAGTGATTATTTTTTGTTTCCCAAAAAGCCCAGGAGTACCAGGTTTCTTTTTGGGAAGGTATCCTTAGCTGCTGTAAGCTGTGGAGGAGAACTGGGGAAAGTTACCTGAGTGAAGCCAAAAGACATCCCAGAATGAGCAGGGAGCAGTGTAAAGAACAGCCTTGTGACTGCTTGGAGCTGGTGAGGCTGGTCCTCTGCACCTGCAGTTGTTGTGGGGCTCCCCAGAGAGGGTGGTCAGGGTCTGGGTGCTGAGGAGGGGAAGGATTGTCCTTCAGTCATTTCAGGGAGCAGAATCCATGGAGGATATGAGGAGGCTAAGCTGGGAAAACACTAAACTAAGCCATAAGCATTTACAATCAGAAATAGAAAAAAGAAGGCCATTGTCTTACTCCTTGATCCTGACAGTCTAATGCAGTTGTTTGTGTGAGCCTCTCCTATTTCAGACGAAGATGTTTCAAATGTTCTTACAAAGAAAATAAATTCACTGTCCATGTTGACCCATCTGGGCTTTGCAGCATCATCCTTGTGCTGGGTGTGAAAAGCTGCTGAGACCAGGCTTTAAAATAATTTTAATGTGAAGTGTTAGAGCTGAGGAGATCCAGGGGAAGCTCCGTGGGGCTGGCATTCCTCCCCTCTGGAGAGGCCACGGTGCTGCCCTGAGCCGTGGGTGGTACTGGGGCTGCAGATCTGCCTGGTTTTTAGCTTTCTGGAAGGGTCGGAAGTGTGGAGCTCTGAGATCAGGGCATATTGGAGTGTTTAAGGCATCGTTTAAAAAAGGAATAAAATGCAACAGACTCCTGAAGCCTCACCTGGAGTCCTGTGAGCAGCAGAGGAAAGCTCTGAGTGCTCCTGAGTTGCACTTCAGAGGAGCTGCACGTTGTGCACCTCGGGAGCTGTGGGCGCTGGCCAGGCTGGGAGGGCTCTGGGAGGGCTCTGTTTCCCAGGTGCTGCTCCCTGCACTGAGCTCCTGTGAGAGCAGCCCGGGCCCTCGCCTGCGACTTGCAATTATACTTCACATGGCGAACTGTGTAATTAGTTTGGAAGACTTATGCCTAGTCATTGGTTTATCCTAATCGGCTTTGGCTTTTCCCAACAACAAAGTGAGCTTATTTTCCTAAGCTGAAACAACTCTGCTCCCTTTGTTCCTCTCTTTTATTGTCTCATTCCTTTCATTCTGTTTTACTGCCAAAGTTTTGTTTCATTAGGCCTACAAGTCATTTCCAATCCAGTGGGCTGCTACAATAAGGCCTTTATAACTCAGCTGCCCTGGTTCCCATGTCCCTTCTGGTCCAGAGCCAGGACTTGCTGTTTGACATGGGATTTTAACCCTTTGGCTGCCCCGGCTGCTGCTTCCCCTTTGGTGGGGCTGAGCCGGGCTGGAGATGGGGCTCGTGGGACCCCTGATGAGCTCATGGATCCTAATGATTACGTGCGACCATTAATTGATAGGATAATGGGGTTGGGTTCCAGGTAACGCGTTCAGGCCCAATTATGGCAACAGAATTCTGAGTAAAAACCTTGCTGTAATGAGTCGTGGTGGGAACAGTCCTTGGAATGAAAAGGCCACTGTGTCCTTCCAGCACAGTGGGAACAGAGTTCTGGTGAAGGTATGTTCCAGTTGTCCCAAGCTATTAGATCAGCCTGCATAGGACTGTTCTTGTAGAAAAATCATCTTTTCTTGTGTGGGAGAAAACACATTTAAATTTATCCTTTTTTTAATCAGAATGGTGATGTTTGAAGAAGATGTGTGAAATAGTTTTGTGGACAAACAATACTTTTACATATTGCTATTTCAGACTGCTGGAAGAGCAGTCAGTGCAGGTGCTGGTGGCCCCAGATGTTTTACTTTCTGTGTGGGATGGGAGCACTGGCTCTTCATTTTTCCATTCACAGTAATGCTAAAGTGACTTCCAGGGAAGGGTGCTCTGGCACTTGTTTTTTATTTTAAGTTTCCAGATGACATTGCACCAGACCAGTATGCATTCATTCTATTTTCTGTCCTGACTTGCCACGAGGTCCCTTAGACCGATCGTAGGCATGTTTCAGCTTCACTTGGAATATGTTGTTTCCTTGGAAATGGCTTTTAAGATTTGGAAATTTTGAGACAAGACAGGATTTCTGAATTACCTCTGTGGATCTGAAATGTTTTGTACAGTCATTTGTTATTTCCTGTGAGATGCAGAACAGACCAGTAGAATAATAATATCTGGATTCTGAGTTGGTTTTTTTCCCGTGAAACTGTTGAGCTTTTGAAAATGTGTAATTTTCTCATCTCTTCCTTCTGTAGCCTGACTTAGTGTCTAGTAGCAGTTAAGTGAGAGAAGGTGCCTTCTCACACCTGTCCTGGCTGCAGGCACACCACCACAGCCCCCTGGTGCTGCCTCACAAGGAGCTAAAGCTGGAAGCTGTGAACAGCAAAATGTGAGAATGAGAATTTCTTCCTTTGGTTGTACCCTGCCCTGCATTATAATACAGACCCTGGTGCAAATAACAACCAGTTAACCTTTAAAAAAATAACCTTTGTAATAAAGTCCCTGTGCTCTCTCTGTGTGAGTGTGTCAGGAGGGAAGGAGGTGGGATCCACACTGAGGATTTCAGCCTGATCGAGTGGTTTACATAAATCGCTTCCTCCGTGCTCTCCTCCCTGACAGCTGTGAAAATATAAATCGGGAAATTGGGAGAAAACTCCTCCTTGTTTGGCCAGGCTGTCTGGGTGTGAACGAGTTAATGCACTGCTGTGGTATTAAGCACTCCAGTGGTTTACTTTTCCCTGAGACCTCGAGTATGGCCTCTGAAGATGTTTTTACAAGAAAGTTGTTAGCATGAGAAAAGGTGGTTTTCTCACCATGGGTTCATTTTGGGGGGATTTGGAAGTCTGTGTGGAGCTGGGGCTAAGGCCAGAGACAGGAGGTGCAAGGAATTCTGCTTGTATGAAAGTGAGAGCTTAGTTAATTTAGCCTTGGCAGAGAGTTTGAATTGTATTGTCACCTCAGTTGGACATTGATATGTAGATTTAACGGTCAATGGGAGACATGGATGGGCTGTCCTTAAAGCATTTGCTTTGCAGGAAAGTCATTGCTTGGTTTGACAGATTGTTAGCCTTTCACATTGTTCAGCACTGTATTTCCCAATTCTGTACTTTGGAATTGGTTATGTTTTATGAGACGAAGGGACAAATTTGGACTCTTATTTACATTGTAGTCTGTAATAGCCAGAGCTCACAAAGCATTCATAATGTGCAGTAAAACAGAGAATGTGATGGCTTCTTTTTACCTACTGCCCTCAGTTCCCTTCCAGAGCAACTCCAAGCTCTAGGTCTGGTGTGGAGCAGCTCAGAGCTCATCCTGTTCTTGTTTTTAAGTTATCTGGGTGCACCTTGGCAGAAGTTGCTTAGTTTGAATCATCTCATCTCCTTAAAACAGAAGCAGCTATAAACAAACATGCCATTGTTTGCAGCTCCTGATAAATTTGGGACAAGGAAAAGCAGAGTTTTTGGGGGCTGTTCTGTTACAGGAGCACGGAGCAGCATCCACCTCCTACACAGCACTGCCTCTGCCGTGTGCTTGTGCTTTAAAATTCCACTGCTTCCACAATTCTTTATTTCCATGTTATGTCCACGACGTGCCAAGGGATAATGAATGTTCCTTTAAATTTTAGCTTTGGCATGTGACGAGGGATCTGGGATATATGGGTCCCTCATGGCCTAAAGCACTTTTTATTATTTCTTCTCCCTCCCACACTTGCTTTCCTTTTTTTTTTTTTTTTTAAACAAACGTAGAAACTTGATCGTTGCTTAAAAAGCAGCCACTGTTTTCATCCTGCTAGTGAGAAGCTGTACACACAGGAAGTCAGTTTTTAGGTGGTCCGTAATAAGCCACATGCTTTGTGGAAGTGGTTTTGTTATAAATTAGATGTTGGTTTCTACCTGGGTTTTATGAAAAGAGGAAATGTTAAGGCGGGATTTGGGGGCACGAAGGCAGTATCAGAGCCCAGCAGAAGTTTGAAGTACAGTTTTATTTCCTTTTCTCCTCTGGCTGATGAAGTGCTGTGGGAGATGAGTGAAATCAGTCATTATTCAGGGGCTGTGTTTGGAGAGAGAAAAGTTATATGAAAATACTCAGGTTTCCTCCTCTACCACGTGTGTGAATGATTTTTTGTGTGCCTTTTTGTCAGTCTTACAACTGAGCCAAACCCGTGGAAATTATCTATATCCTTTCTGAGACCCCAACGAAGTCAGTTCTGTTTTTCACCCCCGGTTTTATTTCATACAAATGCAATAGGCTATATAAAATCCCTAACAAATTGAGTTAATCCTGTTTGGTAACATCTTTACATTATCCCTGGAGCATTCTTGGATAGAGCCCCAGTGAGTGGGGCTGTAGCTGCAGAAGTTCCCTGGAAAGAGATGGGTTTGTAGTGCTGTGGTGGCCTCTCCGAGTTTGTTTGGGCTGTGGGTCTGTCTGGAGCTCTGCCCCAGCAAGCTGGGTTGAAAGCAGAAGATGGTGGTGTTAATCCCCAGCACTAGGAACCAGGTAAAATATCTGATGGACATTTTCAATATCTGCTGTGAAATTGCATCAGATTCGCTTTGGCACTTGTCTGGAAGCACAGTCTCCTGGCCACTCCAGAAGTTATTTATAAGTGTAGGTGCTGCTCCTGCCATCCCTGCAGGGCACTGCTGATCTTTGAGGAGCTGCAGCTGAGGGGCCCAGAGCTCAGCTTTGGGAAAACCCATGGTTTAGCACTGGTTCTCTAATGAAGAAACAGCAGCAGTTATTTAAAACTTGGTGTGGTGTAATTGAAACCGGCACTCTCTTCCTGCTGTGGATTTGGGGGAGGCTCACAGCCGAAGTGAGCTGGTTAAAACATAATTGATTGGAGAGTCAGCGTTTGATCAGAGCCATCATCCCACATAATGGATACCCGGGCACTGAGTGAAGGGGTGGGGAACGTGAGCATGTTTTAAATGCAGCTCCGAGTCTGGCCCACGAAGAAAAGGGCTTTTAAAAGAAGTGCCCAGGAGGAACTTCACAGAAATTGTTCCAAATGTGAAGAAGAGCACACATTACTGAGATCAGGTGTAATAATGCTTTTTCCACCTGGAAATGAATCGCCAGATTGGTCAGTCTTAGAAGTGAAATATCTGAGTTTCGCTCACACATGGAATATGGAGATGAGACCAGTTTAATTAAACCTGATTCTGCAGGGGTAGAATATGAAATTCATTTGGTATCCATCGTGTGTATGTCTGTCTCTGTTAGGAACCCTTAATATGCTATTTTCTTGGGGAAAAAAGTGCCTGCACATATATTTGGGTGGAAATGGAGTGGTGGCCAAGCATGAATCACATCAGTGCTATCAATAATCACCACTTGTGGTGGTACCTGCTGGCACAGAGAAGAGAGAGTGGTACAGTATATGTGTTTATAAATATAACTGCAGAAATGGGGACAAGGGCAAAGTAGCTTAAATGAAGAGCCAATTAAGATAATCTAAGCAGAATGAGGATTAACTGCCACTTAATCTGAAAGGTGTACCCAAAATGCATGTGGCCAGTTTAGATCAAACAAGTGTTGTCTGTGTCAGGGACATCCACGAGGGCTTTGGGGTGAATAGGAATGAGCATGGTGTGACCGCCCCACTGCCCAGGGCACAGTGGTGTTGAACTGCTTCTGAGGGGTCCTGCTGGCAGTGTGTGGCGTGGAATGAGCCTCGGTGCTGTGGTGTCACCACCATGGAAGTTTGGAGGAGTATTGGATATGTCATAAAGAAATGATTGCTGGTATAAGGGGAGTTAACATCTTGCTGTTTTTCTTTCCCAGGAAGTGGAAAGCGCTTGCAGGTCTGTTAGGGAAGAAGCTGCTGTGTGTTTTCTTTTTAAGAAACAGTTTAAAAACTATTTTATTTAACTATTTGCTACTGCTCCCAGCACCATGAGGCTGCTCCAAAGCAATGTGGTAAAGCACCTGCAGTGTATGTGGTGGGGAAAGGGGGGCACATTTGCACCCCTGTTCCGGGAGATTGATTTTAAATCCCAGCAAACACAAGTGTGTGCAGGATTCCACTTGGAGCACACTTTTATTTTATCACCGGCCTGACAGGGTGTGGTGGGTGTGTGTTCCTGAAGCCGGGGGCTGTTGGCTTGTGCAGGGTGTTCTTTGGGAGGCAGGGGCTGCCCAGACCCCACTGGCTGTGCCCCTCTGCGAGGAAGGCGCCGTGTGAGCCGTGGCTCTGCAGGTGAATGTGCCTGTGTTGACTCTCTCACTCTGCTGAGTGGTTTAGCGAGTTCAGATCTGTGCCATGTTAATTGTCAGGACTGGGAGGGTGGGAGCAGATTTCACCAGGGGCAATGGAAGAGATCCAATGAATTTCCACTCTGTTTCACTGCTTGGCAAACCAGCACTTACTGTCACTTTGCATAAATAGGTTTATTTCAGAGGGTCAGCCGGCACCACTCCCCCCTTCCCCTGCTGGCCCACCCTCCCCTGAAGGAGAGGAGGCCGACGAGCATTTAATTTCCCCAGCAGCAGGTGCTTGTCATCCATCTGAAGAAAGCTGCCAACATCTGGTGCAATTGCCTCGGCAAACGCAGTAACAAGGCGCCTGCAGTTCAAACGCAGAGAGAGCATTGCCTCTTTAATGATAACAAGCTGTTGGCTTCCCCTCTGAGATGAATTCATCTCACAGATGTTTGTCTAGTTTTGGCAATCTTATCACTATAGCTTTGGTGATTATGCTCAACTGGAGACTATTACTATAAAAGAAGTTTGAACTTGTTCCATTTTTGCATTATTTATTTATTTAGCCATTTATTCCTCTGCTTTCTGGATATAATTTGTATCAACAACTGTACTGTTGGTCCCATTACCCAAGTACCCTCACGATTTTTATTGCATCTGCTGAACAGTAGCTCGCTACTTGACTCCCACCGCTGGCAAATGTCTTTCAGCCACGCTGACGTTTTTAACATTCCCCATCAACAGCTTTGTGGTTTGAACCCTCTATTTAACACTACATTTTCTGGGATTACTTGGCGCTCGCTCTGTCTGTTCTCTCTAATAACTGCAATATACTCACTATTTCTGCAAGGCGTGAGGCGCCAAGAATATTCTGGATATTCCGTTTGGACGGCAGCGCTCTGGTGACCTTGGCAGGGCTATATAATGACAATGCACGGCCGTCTTCATTGTTGGATCTTAAACGTTTCCAGCCTCAGCGTGACCGTACGGAGCATGGGGACCTGCAGGCTGAGGGCTCCAGTGCTTGTTTGCTTTTCTAACATACCTGTTTTTCTTAAGGAGACAATTTCTCCCAAAACGTGTGGAATTTAATTCTGGTAAATAGGATTTATTTTTGGAAACGTGTTTGTGAATAGGTGACTCATGCCTGAATGAAGATGTGTCACTGTTGGTGGGGACACCACGTATATAATTTCTTAGGCTATAAATAGATGCCAGTCCAAGAGCTGGTGACATGGTGATGCTTCGCACCGACTCGTTAGCTCAGCCTGGCTGCTGAGGAGAGTGTTTAGAGCGTTAGTATCTCCTGCTGGAGCAACAATTTCTGCTGATGCTTATGGAATAACATCAATAGATTTGTGAAATCCTGGGAGTACTTTAATTGGCACGACAGAAATCAGAGTTGAGGCACATTCCCATGCTGCTGTCATGGGGTGTACTCGTGTTTCTTCTCTCATTGCAGAAGTGGAGGAACTGATTTTTGGGGTGTTTTGGGTGCCTGTCAAAGGCCAAGGGTAACACCTGCAGGGTCCTGAAACTCAGGAGCTGGGTTTGCTCATTTGTTTCTATTGCTAAGGAGATTTTAAGCTAAATGCTCAGGATCAGAGCTCGTTCCCATTTTCCGATCCTGGAAGTGGCAGTTCCTTTTTCCTGTTGTTGATGCTAAACTGTGGTTCCATGTTGTTGATGTTTGCTCAACACCACTTACCCACCAACACAACACAGCACATATGGTTTAATGGCTGTCTTTTTTTTCTGCTTCTGCTGTAGTTACAGTATTATTAAAAAACCATTAAATTTTGATGTACATCATAAAGTATGTGCTCCCGTGAATGCGAGCACAGATAATTATTTCTGATGAATAAACCAAAAGGACAAGTATGTAAGAAGTTCATCCTGCAGCTTTCAATTTTCATTATATACATCTCCTACAGGGGCAATCGTTGTGATGTTGCAGCTGGTTATTTCCATGGCCTGGCTCTCCCTGGAGATGGATGATGACAGTGCAAACTTGAACTTGCACAAGTGCCAGTGTTTTTGTGGGCATATTTGTAGATAAATGGTTAAGCAGGGGAGGTAACCCTCGGGAAGGCAGAGGGTGTGAAGAGACTGCGACACAGCAGCGACTTTCTCCGTGTTGGTTCCCTGTGCCCAGGCTTTGTGGAATCTCAGAAAGTAACCCAATTCTTTCTCATTAAAGTAACCCAGAAATGTAGCAACAAGCAAGGTGTCATTGCTAAAACACCACCAGGAAGCCAGGCAAGCTCTTCTTGGTGTCCAGGGCCTGAAGCAGGCAAGGGAATCATTAAAAATAATGCATTATAGTGTCCGTAAAGTTTCCTGCAGTATATAATGGCCCACAGGGGCCTCACCTAGTTTTCCATATATGATATGGTTGCAGCATCTCATTAACTTTCCCATAACACCAAATACACTTCTCTTGAACACCCCCTTCAGGCTTCACAGGTTTTGCCAAGTATTTCCTAATAAGCAGGAACTTCAATATTTGTCATGCTTGCCTTTTATCCCCACCGGGCTAAAGGAGTGGTTGGCCTCTCTTCTGCCCCTTTAATTTCCTATTCCTGAATGCTCTGGGCAAACCCAGCTATGGCAGGGTCTGGTCCTCTTGCTGAGAGAACTCCCCTCAGTTTTCTCGACTCTGGTTTTAAGAGTTCCCCCTGGTATTTCTTGTGTTTAAGAGCATGTCTGCACCCAGGGATTAGTCTTAATACAGCACAGAAACTCTTGCAAGGACCTTTGTCTTGGAAGTGGCACACAGCTCTTAACTATCCCAAATGAGACAGCCAAATAAGTCCTAGAGAGATCACACCAAATCCTTCGTACCTGTGGTTTCTTTGCACTTGGATGTTAGTGCTAAAACTGCTCAGGCCTTGATGGACTGTGTGTGGTGACTCGGTTGGTTTTTGCCCTGGAAAGGCTCCTTCAGGGCTGGGCACTGCCGCTGCTGTAGCTGAGTTCAGGTAGCTGGTCCTGAGGGAAGGTGATGTTTTGGGCTGGTGTGGCTGTCGGAGGAGCTCAGGGATAAAGAGAAGGATGGAATTATGCTTGTGCTGGGACTGCGGTTTAGGAGTTCAGCTCTGCGGACGTGGCACTGATTTGCTGTGTTATTTTGGTCTTATTCAGGTCTCTGTCCAAAATCTGGGACTAATAGTGTGGCTTTCCTCTTGCTGCTGTAACTGCAGGCTGTTCTGAGGGGGCTGATCTGGCGTGCAGCACCTTGCCACGACCTTCATCAAAGTCACAGTGCTGCTGCGAGACCAAATGATGACAAATAAATTCACCTTCATACAGTTTAGTCTAGCTAGCTTTGTTCCTTCATCCCTGATCTTCCCTGCGAAGGGTTCTGTTTACTTTCCCTGAAATGGAAGAGGCCCTGCTACACAGTCCTCTTTCGAAAATAAACCTCTGAAAAGGAAAACAAAAGAGAAGGAACAAAAATCAGACATTGTCCGATTATACAGAGCAGATCCTGATTCTGAGTTCCAGGCAGCTTGAGCCAGAGGTTTGTTTAAGTGTAACACAAATTCTACCATTTTTGGATGGTTTGAAACTCTGCTCGTCTCCCTCCTGTACTTTCAGAAAACAAACAAAAAAGAGAACTGCAGTGAAATTCTAGAAGTAATATCTATTGACTGAGTTGTTTGGTTTTTTTTTCTTTTTGCCCCCCACCACCTTCTTCAGTCAGATTTATGCTCCAGAGTTCCCAAAGTCACTTAGGTGCTCTGGAGAAGTGATGTTTCATTTGGCCTTCTGACTGTATTTTGACTTTAAGAAAATTGAAATATTTGGTAAAGACCAGCTTGCGGAAGTTCTAAGCCCAACAACAGATTCTCGGACTTGGAAAAAGAAAAGGAGTGAGAAAAAGGGAAGCCTCCTGCCTGCTGCCAAAGGGTTCTTAGGGCTGTAGTGGCCCCTCCGTGGGGCTGGGGCTCCCTCACAGGCTGTGCTCGAGCCCCTGCCAGCTCTCCCCCCTGCACTTGGGCTATGCTGCTCCGCTCACGGAGCCTCTGTTGTATTTATTGACTTGCTGGCCCCTGAAATGTCTTATTCGTGTTTGGAGCTCGGAGAGCCTGGCTGTCAGAAGGGAAGTGAGCTCTCAGTGGCAGGCGACACGGGAGTGAGCTGTGCTGGCTGCTGATGGAATCTGGAATCATTTACTTGATGGACTCCTAGGGCTGTGATGGCTCCAGCAGAGCCCATCCTGTCAAAAAAGAAGAGCTGCAGAGAGTCAATGCCAGGATGGTAAAAGTGAGTGAAGGGACACAAACATGTCCCACCTTTGTTCTCTGCCTCCCTGAGAATGGCCTTGGAGCTGTGGCAGGTCCTGGTGCCGGCCAGGACACCTTGGTGGCATCAGCAGATGCATCTTTAGCAGGCTGCAGTCATGTTTCTGAAGCAAATAAGCACTAAATGTTGGCTCTTCCCACCCTCAGAAGGGCTGAGGAGGATAACTGAAAACCTCTCCAATGCCAGAACTGCTCTGCGTTCATCAGTAATTAGGGTATGGGTTCCTGGTGGGAAATAAGTTTTGTTCTTGGTTGACTCACAGGTCATGTTTTCTGTTTCTTTTCTGTTTAAATGGAGAGGTTTATATACTATTCCTTGACCTAAAAACTTGCTCTGTAACAGGTACAGAAGGTGCAGGCTGAGATAATGCATCTTCTGAGATGGGAGGCTCACTTCTGCCCTCTGTTTACAGGGTGTAAATCAAACTGGAGTCGAGCTGTGCAAACAGGCCCTGTGCATCAGGGGCCGTTCAGCCCTGTCACAGTGATAATGCTGCCTGAAAATGCTACTGCCTGCAGTTTTGCCTTGGCCTTTGGGGATCTGGGAAGGGCTCTAAAAATAAAAGAATTAGAGGTAGCTGGAGCTGGTTTGCACACACAGAGTATGAGTGAATGTGGTCCAGATGTCAGTATCACTGGGGCTGTGCTGATCTACATGAGCTATGAGTTGGACACTTGGCTTTTAACAGTGTGGGCTGGGAAAAGCATCTTTAGGAAGAAATTCTTCCCTGTGAGGGTGGTGAGGCCCTGTCACAGATTGCCTAGAGAAGCTGTGGCTGCCCCACCCCTGGCAGTGTCCAAGGCCAGGTTGGACAGGGCTTGGAGCAGCCTGGGACAGTGGAAGGTGTCCCTGCCCATGGCAGAGGGTGTGGGACTGGATCTTTAAGGTCCCTTCCAACACAAACCATTCCGTGGTTGTGTTCCTACTGGGTGAAGGGCCTGCCTGTGCTCTTCCGTGTCCTGTTCTCTGACTCTTGTGGCCCAAGCAGGGTTGGAGTGTTGGTGTTGGCGCCACAGCCCCACCAGCGCGTGCAGCCTCCAGGTGCAGCTGCCTGTGTGCTACAGCCCGGGCAGGGATCCCTTCCCTTGCTCAGAGTGCTGCTGAAATATTAATGCAGAGCAAATCATCCGGTTTAAACCGAACATCCCATGGAGGAGGGAGCAGTGCTGTGTGGTGCTCGCCGTGGTTTGTACAGGGAAATGTGCCTCCACTGCCGCTGGATCCTCCTCCTGGCACGGTGCCTGAGCCAGGTGGGCAGGAGGAGGACCTGTAGGAACCTGGTCCTCTGAGTGCTGGAAGTTTGGGTCCTTAACCCATCCCTGGGCTCCTAGGAACTGAGGTGAAATGAGAAAAGGAGTGTTACTATTTTGCATCATCTGTGACTGATCAGGAGGGTACTTGGGAAAAGTTAACTGCTCTTGGGACTTTCTCAGACTGACTGTTTAAATCAGTTATTTTTCCCAGATGGTAACTCTAGGAGACTTCCTCAGCAGCCTGGTGGTAATAATAATACTTATACAGCACTTTACATATTCCAAGTGCTGTCCAAAAAGCTGATCTGTCTTGTCTTCCGCAGTGATGTGTAGTTAAACTTGAAGGATATTGGCCTGAATTTATAGTCATTTATCAGCCGTACGTGGGTGAATTTACTTTTCTGATGGTTTTGTACCATGTGAGTAAACTCATTTCTCCTGTGGATCATGACATTAATTCCAGTCTTTCATCTTGGTAGTGGAGATGATCTTTAAGCAGTGGAGAAGAAAGATGTCTTTCTGGCTATTGCACTGCAAAAAAGATGAGCACAGCTTTAGAGAAATACTTCAGCATATATAATGTATATATGAATTAAACCCGCAGAAGGAGTGTGGTTTTTCCTGGGGAATGACCTGGCTGCCTTGTGGCACACGGGTGGCCATTGCAGGTCTTACGTAATCTCTCCTAGGGTTTGCTGTTCTTTAAGGGTGTTTCCAGGGGGCGTTAGGTGTGGGTAGAGGAACCAGCTTTGCACACCTGCCTGCAATTAAGGAGTTTGTTTTTATTCCCCTTGATGGTTTATGACAGTCGCAAGGACAGTCTGTGCCGTGCAGAATTGTCCCTCGGCCAAGTGCGTAGTGCTGCAGGGTGAAGTGCTCCACACCCAGCCCTGCTTCCCCTTCTTGGTGTCACCTGGGGCAGGGGGGAGCCAAGCAGGGCCGGGGGCTGGCATGGGCAGGATACGGAATGTGGAGGCACAGGGGCTTGGGTGATGGCTTGTGGGAGACTGGAGGAAGGAAAATATCCTCGGTGAAAGGGGCCAGGGAGAGAGCCAAGTTCCTCGAAAGAGGGCCTCGCAAGGAACGCGCAGATGACATGAAGAAAGTAATTAAAAGGAAAGCCCTAATGGGACGTTAGGGGGAGATGCAGCTGGAACTTGAATAAGCAAATGTAAAGAGGGAATTAAGTTTGTAAGCTTTCCTCGGAGGAACTGCTGGGGAAAACAGGGCAACAGCTTCTGCTGATGTAAATCAGCATTGAGCCCTCTGCCGAAGAGCTCCGGCCCGTGAGTGTGGCTCATTTGATATTTGCTAGTCCTAAACCTGGAAAACACATGGGGAAAAGAGGCTGTGGTGCTCTGCAGAGGTGACATGAAGGACGCTTGATTCCAAAGTGAAAGATACTGACTACAAAAACAAAGGGAAACTGTTGGTAATGTAGTTTGCCTGAGGCGAATTGGTAGTTTGCGATAAGTAATATTAATTTAAGTGTATAATGCTTTAAATTATCTGGGTAATTTAATGTATGTGATTTTAAAGAAATTATTTATCAGCTCTGATCCTGAATAAAAATAAAATAAACCAAATGAAACAAAACCCTTCAATTAATATTAGCACTTTCACTCTGGAGAGTAATATGCAGCAGAGACATTTATTTTTAGCTGTGGAGAATTTGCATGTGTGTTGCCAGATGTGTTCTCAGACTTGGTGCTGCTTAAAATTCAGCTACCACAGAACATAGATCCCAATTTTCTTTTCCGTAGCATTTTGTCTCTGCCACCGTGGATGTAATTTTTTCTCTTTTTTTCTTCTTTTTTCTCTTTTTTCTCTTTTCTCCCAGCAGAGGTGGTGGAGGGGGGTGTGATGATTAAGGCAGCCGGTAAGTCTCTTAGCTTCCTCTGAACTTTACTCCCTTTGCCAGGAGTGACCTATTTAGATGAGGCCCTTTGATGCAGTTGGGGAGGTCAGGTGAGGTCGGAGCACTGGCCGTGCCAGAAATCCCACAGATGCAGGAAGGCAGGAACTTCTGGAGGACGCGGGTTGAACAGGCAGTTGTTTCAGTGTGTTCTCTCTCTGCGTGTGCATTTGTTCTCTCTCTGAGTCCCTGGAACAGAGGGCCAGGTGCTCCGCAGTGCAGAGGACGGCCGGAACGCCCCTGCGCTCGGGGCAGGGCTGGCAGCGCCCTGGAGCAGGCACAGCGCCGGGCCGGGCTCGCTCTGCCCCGCTCGGGATCGCTCACAGATGCAGATGGCAGCCCTGCCTCCCCTGCTCCTCCTTCCCGGCTCCTGCAGCCTCCGAGCAAGGGCTGCGCACATGTGTGAATCCTCCAGCTCTTTAATGCCTCTAATTGCCATGTGGAAGAAAGGGAAGGAGGAAGACTGCTCCTCTCAGCTCGGTTGTCCCAAAGTGAAATCCCAGCTGAGCAGCTTAAAATAGATGGTCAGCTGGTTGTGAGGGCCGGAACTAGCCCCGGGAGCATGGCATCTGTCTCCCAGGAATGCTGCCCGGGCATCAGGCTGGATAAATTAGGACTAGGAGTGGTCTGTGTGTGTGAGAGAGACAGGAGGCTGTGCCAGGGATGGGGATGTCAGCGAGGCTGGCGTGCTCCTGTCCTCTGGCATCTGCCGGGGAATCGATAACTTGCTGAGCACGGACATGGCAGGTCACGGCGTGGCTGTGGCGCTGCTGCCGCCCGCTCCCTGCCCAGGGCTGCCCTGTGAGCCTCTGACCACGAAGCCACTTCCAGTGGCACGTCTAATAACTGATCCAGCTTAAAAAGGGGGGGAAAGAAAAGATTATGCCAATGATACCAGCACAATGACCAAGTCTGTTTTACCTTCTGTGCTTTCCTCTGCGCGCTGCCACCTCCCTCCCGTGGCCGGGCTGGATCCAATGGCAGCACTGCTTTTCCTCGGATGCAGCACAAAACAGATTTTTCTAGTGGCTGAATTTAATCACTTAGATGCAGAACACTGATAGACTGAATCAATTTAATTCCTATTGCTCATGACTGGGAGGGGAGAGAGGGGAGGAGGAAGGTCATAACAATTTAGCAAACAACAACTTGGCTTATAAACCTAACCAATAGGTCGTCGGTCTTGGTTTTTTTGGGTTGTGTTTTTTTTTGTTTTTTTCAAAACCTGCCTGGGCCAGGAAACATGGCAACCTTGGGAAGTGGGCTGTGGGAGGTGGGAGAAGTCATTTGTTGGTGTGTGAGGTCTGAAGTGCTGGGGCTGCCACAGAGCTGTGGGATCGGCTCCATCAGGGAGGAATGTTGATGCTCCCCCCTCTTTTTTTTTGAGCGAGCTGCTGGAAAAGGCATCTCGTAGTTGGGCTGTGAATGTCTGGAATGGCACGTGGTGTCTGAGCGTTTGTTTGCTTCAGACCATCTCAGTGCTGAGCTGTGGGGTGCCTGGGTGGTGCCAGAGCTCTTTGGGAGACTCCAGTTACCTGCTGTGGCACAGTCCTGCTCCCAGAATAGAAGGATTTAATTGGAAACGGAGCAGTCTGTGAGTCTCCTTGCAATACGGGGCCCTGCTGCTCCTCGAGTCTGTTGCAGTTTGAGTTGTACCCCTTCTATACGAAGCCCAAAGGGTTGGCAGTGTTCTTGCATTGCCTTTTCCAAGGGAGCTGGCTCTGCAAAGCATGGCTGTGTGGGTTCTGTTCAGCCCCGTGCCTGGTGCTTTTGGGCTCTGTTGCAGTTTCAGTGCTCCCAGGAGATTAAGCTCCCGTGAAGAGGTCCCCAGGATTGGCCTGGGTAAGTCGTTGATGCCACACTCATCTTTTACAAGTGTCCAGCCATCCCAAGGGAAATCTCAGGCCCATCAGCTGAGTCCCAGCCCTGGGTGTTGTTCCAGAAGGATCTTGAGCAGTTTCTGACACAGCTTTTAGCCCGGTGGGTGCTGCAGGACGTGGGTGACACTGTCACCTCCTGGGCGGTGCCCGAGCAGCGATGCTGTGCCGTGCTTTGCACAGCTCCAGCCCCGTGCCAGGGCCTCCCGAGGTGCCATCCTGCTGGACAGGCACAGCCCTCACCCAAGTGCTGCCCTCACCGCGGAGCAGCCGCTGCTCCCCAGCGAGACACAGCAGTGCTGAAGTAATGAAAGCAAACTTGGCCAGCCTGACAGCAAACTTGGTCGCCTGCCACAGCCATTGGCCCATATGCACAGTGGTAAATAAAAGCTGGAGCTGAATTCCTTTCAAGTTTTATATAATATTCGCTACAATATGGAGTGGAGGAGGGAATCCCTCTTATGAGCAGTTCTACCAAAAAAATAAATCTGAACTTCTCTTTTGTCAGCAGTTGTGCAGCAGGGCAGCGATGTGGTTACACAGGAGGGGATTCTCGAGCTCATCAGAGCCTCTGTGCTGTGCGAGGCTGTGGGACCCCCACAAACAGCCCCAGCCCTGCCCCGAGCTGGGCTGCGGTGTGCTGGTGCTCAGGGAGCGGCTGGTGGTGGCACGGGAGGCTCCGGAGGGAGGGCAGCCCCGGTGTGCAGGCAGTTAACTCGGGGTGCCTGCTGCCTGCTCCGAGCCTGGCGCTGCGCGCGCAGCTCGGCAAGGACGTGAACCAGAGCAATGACAGAGGGAGCAGAAGGGGAGGAAGTTCAGCTGCGCTAAGCGATGGTCAACTTAAAAATAGACCCATCTATTTATAGCCCGGGCAGCCCACTGCCCCCCCGAGTGCTACAGCCTGTCTGCAGTCACATCTCCCATATGTGTACAGATAGATATAGATATTATTTATGTACACACATATATACACACACATCTGTGGGCAGAAAAGACTCTCCTGCCTGCCCTGGGGCTGGCACATGCGGCATAGACCCTGAGGGTGTCAGGGAGCCTGGCAGCAGTTTGGGTGCCTTTTCCCTGTTGCGATTTGCCCAGCTCATGGGCGGGTGGTCTCGTGCCACTTCTTCCCTTACAAACCCCTGCTCATAAAATACCTGCTCCTAGCTGAAACGTAATCAAATTAAATCTTAATTATATGGGGCCCCAGGACAAAGCTGTGATTTTTCATATACATTTTCTTAAAAAAGGGAAGGAAGTGTGTCTAGGGACTGTTTCCTTTGAGATTGTCTGTCCAGCACTGAGGACTTTTCTGTTTGTTATCTGCATGCTTATATTCAGTTTAATTCTATGACCTATCAGGCAGGGTTGATATTTTTGGCCTTTACTTGTACAGTCACTTGCATGTTTGGGCCTGACCTATAGCTGGTGTTTCTGCAATGGAAATAATACGCAGAATAGATAAGCTTTGATGGATGGCACTGTTGGCCAGAAAAGCCAGCACCCTTGGGAATAGCAGTGGTTTTAGAATGCTCCTGTGGCTCTTCTGGGCCTGGGATGTCGGTGTGGTACTGCTCCAGCCTTCCAGCAAATCCTGACTATACCTCAGTGTATTTGTACCTCAAGGCCCCTTTGCCTGAATTGGACATGAAGTTTAGTAAGACTTTGTGAGGGCTTTTCTTGTGCTTGAAACGAAACCAACTGGTTTTATTCCAAGAAGCATATTGAGAGGAGATTAATGTCTCTCCATACACAATGCCTGTAAGGGCAGTTGTGGGTTCTTTTCAGGTTTGGTTTTATTTTAATGGAAGACTGATTCTATTTTAATGTTTCTGCTTTGGACTGCCAGTTCAGACTTGAAAGCTGAAGCTGCTCTTTCCCTCAGCACTACACACTTAAGGGTGAAATTTCTGCTTTAGTTTTCAATCTCTTGTGCTTTTGTCATTTTTTTATCACAACCTTACGCGTTCTTTAAACACTTTTTTTATTTAATCATTTATTCTTTTAAGTGGGCTTAATTGTATAAAGATTATCATGCGTAAAGAGACGTCTATAATTAGAAGGGGGGATTGGTGCTGTTAGACAGTATTTTAGTGAGGAAAATTACAGTGTTCATAAACTGTTTGGAGAATGGAGGCAGCATATATTAACACTCAACAGGTTTTATGTAATCCTAAGAGAGGATTGACTCTTGCTCACTTGGATGAGTTTTAAGCTTTTCTCCAAGCTTAGTGCTCCCTCTCTTCCTTCTCTTTCTCCTGGTGCAGAAATGGAAACAGCCCTCTATCTGCTTTTCCTTTTTCCTTGAAGGCAGGAATTACTTACAATAATTGACAGTTTTATATTGGTTGGGCTGTGAAGAGGTTTCCCTTTGGCTTCTCCACTGCCTTGACTCTCCTGCCCCTCTCTTGTGCCTGGTGGCTGGGGGCAGACCTGGCACCGTTCCGATGGATGTGCCCTTGGGACAGGCCAGGTGAATTCCAGTTGCAGGGATTTGGCAGTGGATGCACGTGAGGTGCTTTAAAGCCTCCTGGGATGCTTCCACACTGACTTCTGGCCAGCTGTCGTGGAAAGAACGTCACCACTGCCCTTTCTCTTTTGGTGCCTCCTGTTACGGATAAACACACAAAACTGTTGTGGTGCTCCGTTCCAGGTAGGGAATTGATTGGGAACAATTACTCTGCACATCATCTGTGAGCTGAAATGAGCAGAAGCCAGAGTGCCATGGCTTGGCAGCCTGCCTGCAGTCCCTGGATTGTCAGAATTTCTTCTGCCTCCATCTCCTCCCCTTCCCCATTGAAATGACTTGGCCACAGGGGACCATTGATTTCTGCTCTCCACATTTTTAATGAAAAATTCCTTGTTGGCTCCTGGTTCTCTAAATCCTTTGAGACAGCTGCAACAGTTCAGATACTTCAGGAGCAAACATGCCAGGCTGGGTGATGTACGACTTCGTGAACTTTAAAGGGACAAAAGGGTCGGCTTTAGTTGGCCGTAAACCCGAGCGAGGCTCTTATCCATGGGATTATTGCATTTTCTGTAGCCAGTTTGCTGAGCATATTTTGATAACTCAGTACACAGTTTCCATCTCCGATGTCATATAAGATTTATCGTGTTTCTTAATGCTTAATAATTGTATTTTGAAGTTTAGTGTCAGCCAAACAAGAGCCATGAGTCTCAGTGATGCTAAATAAAGCCTTCTCATGGTTTCCCAGGACTCCACATGCGGTCCTTGTTTCCTTTGCTTTGCCAAGTTCAAGCCATTAATTTTGAGGGAAGGGAAGTATTACTTTAGATCACCTTGTAATGCTTTGTTTCCTCATTTTATGTTCCTGGACAGCACGGTAGTGGAATGCTCTCCCTTTATGAAGTGCAGGGTGCAGATGGCAACTCATTAAAACTTTAGTGATAATCACCTTTCCTATGGAATTACCACTTAAATCTGGTTAGTAGAGGAGGAGGAGCAGTGTCACAGAAACACGCTGCTTCTGGGTGATTTAAAAGCATATGGGATTGAGTGTTTTATGTGTGCCCCTTGTCAGGAGCCCTCAGAGCAGATTGCCAGAATTGTTGAGCAGTTACAGTTTAATGGAGGTACAGGAGCTTTTGCTCTTGATCCCTTTGACAGTTAAGCTGTCGTCTCCAAGTGCACTTGGAAAAAAAGTCTTTTAAATACAGCTTTTTTTTGCAGAATAAATGGAGGCGAGAACAAGTATGTGAGGCAGCTGGTGAGGAGCTTTTTGGTCATTTCAAGGTTGGGAAGCGTTCTTTGGGGAGCGATGCATCATTGTTACACAGCCTCAAAGCAAAAAAGGTACTTGCTTGTTTGTCCTCACTTGTGCAGATGGCAAGAGGAATGGTCCCAAGGGCCAGCTGAGAGCTTGGAAGTGCCTGGCAGTTAGAAAAAATATTTGGATTCAAGTCTCAACACTGTTACAGATTTTACTTTGGGACTTTGAGCAAGTCACTTACTTATTTCTCTGTGGAATCTGTCTGAAGTGTCACTGCCCCCACCGTAGCAAAGCATTGGAGATCATGAAGTATTTGGGTGTGAACAGGACTGAGTATTAACTGTGGCTGGAGAGAAGTCCTTGACATGTATTTTGAGACATAGAGCTGTTGAGTGTGACTGGGGCGGTGCTGATTTCCAGAGGCAGGTAGCCATGTCTCCTCTTCAGGCAGCTGCCCCCAGGTAAAGAGGGTACCCAGCAACATCCTGAGTGTACCAACGTATTCCAGCCTAGAGGTGTCTGAACAGGTCCCCAGATAAATCACCTTGCCTGGGTAGCTCAGGTGCAGGAGGATGGGGATTGTTTCTCACTGCTCCAAGGACTCGTGCTGTAGTGTCCCCACGTTCCCTGTCTGTGTCTGCCTTTCCATGAATTTCCCTGGAGGGTGGCCAGTGGCTGGGCTGTGCTCGCCGCTCCTGCTGCTGGCTGCAGGTCTGCTGGCTCTGTGGGGTGAGCCACCAGCCAGAATTTGGCCGCTCTTTCCTCTGAGTCACATCTGTCTAGTCTTCCTAAAGCAAACAGAGAAGCTTTGCTGCTTTTTTGGTGCTGCCAAGCAAAGTGCTGGGCCCAGGTCTGTTCCCTGCTTGGCTCCCACCACAGTGCCTGGCTGTGCCTGGGAGCAGCTCTGGCCAAAGGCTCACACCTTGTGTGCCAGGAAGGTGGGATGCTTGGGAGGAAAAAAATAAATATTTCCAACAGTATCCTACCTTCAGACAAGTATTACCTGGGAAAACCTTGATGTAGGATGGGACACAGCAAGATGTCTTAGATACGGCCCTTCCTCCTCATTAGAGCTGTATTTGAGTTGATAATTGTCTGTTTAATGCTCTTAAATCAATTCCTGATTCTGTGCTTTCTTCCAGCAGAGCCTGAATGTGGCTCAGGCCCCACCTGGCACTGCCCTGTCACTCAGCCCCTTGCTGGGATTGGATTTAAGTGCCTTTAGGTGCTTTTTGCTTATCTCCTAGTTCATGTTTTGCTTCGATGTCAGCAGTCACAGCCTTGCAGCCCAAGCCTGTCCTGACAGTGCTGATGGGGCTGAGGGACAGCAGAGGTGGCCAGGGCAGCCATGCTCCCTCTGGCATCACTGCAGGGACCTGCCGAGGGTCTGAGAGGAGCTTTGGCCTTCCCAGACCTCTCCTCTGGCCATGGGGTGGGACCAGGACCTGGAGGGTCAGTGCTGCCCACGATGGATGGACTCCTCTTGCTCTGGGATCAGCCACGTTTGCTCTGAGCTCGCCCTCCAGCCTGACTGCTTTGGCTTTTACAGCTGTATTTGCAAAAGCAGAATAAGGCCTGTTTTTCTCTCTCACCTCCTCTTTAACAGCCACTTGCGCTGTGGGGGACACTGGGCACATGTTTACTGGTAAAGTGTTTCCCACTGCAAATCGTAGGAGAGTTACTTGGAAGTACTTGAAAATAACTGACTATAGCTTCACCTCATCTCCCCTCTGCCCCTCGTAGCTCGCACAATGCTGCCAATTTTACATTCAGTGCCCTAAAATTCAAATGCACATCATATATCTGTGAGTTCTTGAGGGACCCCAACTGTGAGTAGCACTGATGGATGTTGAGTGCTCAGCGTCATATGAACCTGGGCGACCCAAATGGATGTGAGGGGTTTCTGATTTATATATTTATATGCAGGGACAATGAAGAAAGGAGGAACCCACCCACCTGGAAGGGTTTCATCTTTTGAACAAGGCACGTTTTCAAAAAACCCACACTAACATTTGCGTGCATTTGTTCCAGTACAGACACACGTGTTCCTCCCCAGCAGCTGCGGGGCTGCAGCGGGGGCAGCCAGGGAGCTGCGCTGAGCCTCCGTGTGCTTGCTGGAAGTACTTAGTTCTGCTTTATTACCACCCCTACCCCCAAAAAAACCAGAAAAAGAAAGAGAAAAGAACATCTGCTAATGCATAGCTCAAAAAAAAAAAAAAAGCTGCAGAGGAAGGGCCACTTGCTTGGCTGCCGCCGAACTCGGTGAGAAGTTCGGGGAAGGTGTCGGGGCCGCGGGCGGGCACGGGGAGCACTCGGTCCCAGCCACGGCGTGCTCTTGGCTCTGCTGTTGGGGCTTATACCTGGTGAAGGCTTCTATGTAATAGTGGCATATGCAGATTAATTTTTAATAGAAATCCATAACGGCTCATGGTGCTGGAATATGGTGTCTCTGTTGACAATTGCTATTTTTGGTGGAAGCAAACCCTGAGGCCTTTGCAGTGCTGCTGTGTGTTTATACACTGCTGTCTGCAGAGGGGAAGTGGGGTTTGCAGCAGCTCCATGAGGAAAGGGATTTTTCTCTCTGATGTAATGGAAAACTTCAAAGTCAGGGGTTTCGACTAGTGATTGCGGTAGTTGGCTCTTAATTTCCTTTCGGTCTCCTCATGTTTTAAGTGCATTTAGCTCCCAGGTGCACAGATAGATGGGAGTGGGGGCAATTTAAGCAGAGACCCCCCCCGCTTTTGGGTGGTTGCTCCAGCAAAAGTTTCACAGTGAAATCCTGGTCTCGGAATGTGTCCAGGAATGCACTGGGGATTGTAAGCACAGTGTTTTGTTTGGTTTTGCAAAGGAAGCTCAATTTACCTTTAATTGTTTTGTGCATATTTCCAACAGATGCAGTTTATTTTCTTGCCAGTGGCTGCCCGTGCTGGGAATGCAGGAAGCTGGGAATGTGGCAGGCTGGATGCTTCCATGTCCTAGGTCAGAGCAAGACCTGTCTTCTCTGCCTTCTCCCAACACCTTGCACATGGCTGGCCCCCAGAACCAGCCTCTTTAATGCCTGGCTGTTAATTGCTTTAGAAATCATCGCTTTCAAGCTCTTGGTGGGGGACTTTTGATTTCTATGAGGCTTTTTTGTGGAGAGCAAGAAACTTTGATGTAATTTGAGTGTGGTGGTGCCAGGTACTGGGCACTGCCTTGTGCTCCTGTTTGCTCCCAGGTACCCAGAACTGCCTGTTGCCGTTGCCCAGCTGTATTTGTAGCATCTTTCTCAGTGGTCTTTGTGCATTCAGCTGGCCAGGGATGGGTGGGAGCAGGCTCCACGGAGGGCTCCCACACTGCTGTTCTTGTCCCCAGGTGACCAGGGTAAATAGACGTGCAACACGTTATTTACGCATTCAGTAATGGCCTGTTCTTTTGCCTTTCCATGTTCCAGCTCTTACTGTGTTTCAGTGATTTGTTCTCTGTGCCTGGAAATGAAAATTCCTCTTAGCTGTTTTTCTAGGAATTGTTTTCTCCCTCTTCCTGATGACAGTGCAGAAGCTGCTGGAGGCTGATACCTCTAGAGAACGTGTGGCTGTTTCCAGACACTTCAGCCCCTGCAGCAGTTGCTGCAGGCAGTTCTTTGGTTTCTGCCGGGGCTGCGCAGGCCCAGCTTTTATTTTCACCCTGACAGAATTCTGCAAGACCCTCCCCAAGCGCTGAGAGCCGGTGCCAGCAGCCGCAGTTCAGCCTTTCCTTGTGGGTAGGTTTAGGCCTGGGTTCCACTGCCTCCTCGCTTCTGCTCCAGCGGTGCTGGAGAGGAGGGCAGGCACAGGAGTAAGGGATGTTTCACGGTGAAGGTGAAGTTTGCCAGTACCCCATGCGCATGTAGCTGAGGCTGTCATTTATTAGTCTATCAAGAGGGTTTGTTTTCCCAAATAACCCTCTGAATTAGTCTGTGTAATTAACTCATGAACTTATTTAAAATGATAACGGGGTAGGGAGGAGGAGAGGAAGCGTTGTGGAGCTTAGCAAACCGATAGGATTGCATCACTTTTCCCCACTGATGGCAAGGTCATCTCCAACAGCTGTTCCAGCGTAATTACCCAGCCCAGGCTCCATGGTTGGAACAATTGAAAAATTACAGGGGTCACTGGCTCGGTGTCTTAAATTTTAATAAGTACATAAAAACAAAGTGCTGAGTTATTAAAAATTAATCCTGCTAAGCGGTTGTTGAGGCTTTTTGGAGATGGAAAGCCTTGAGGGTGTCCATTTGTCCACGGGGGCTGGAGCAGTGCGGGTGGTTATCTCTCCGGCCCGCGCTGCTCTCCGGCAATGCTTTAATGGGAATGTTAAGTTTGATTATTACTTTAATCAAGGTCGTATTTTGTTTATGCAGGAGTAGAGTGAACTGTGGCCCTCAGTAATCCTTTCTCTCCTCGCTAGCTCAGCCTTTGTAATTCCTGTAAGCTGCTCACAGGCGCAGAGTTGGGATATTCACACAGTCAAGTGGATATTGTGCAAGTGTTGATTATCGCGCGCAGCTCCGGCTCCTCCTAAGCACAGAGATGTTCTATTAACACGGAACGTAAATCTGGCGGCATTAACATTATAAGCCTAATTTTTTTTTCCCCCCTTTTGGGGCTTTGAATCATGGTTATAAAACTTGGATCAGAGCTGAGAGCACGGTGAGTGAGCGCCCGCTCTGCTCTCGGTGCATTCTTCAGAGAGCACTCAGCCGTGGCGCTGCTACAGGAGCACGTTCGGGAGCTCCTGCTTGGGTTCTGCAGCTTTGTGTGTGTGCAGAGCCATGAGAACTTGCCCCAAAAGAAAACTGGACCCCTTCTCTGGCCCACCTGGCATTGTTTTCCGAGGCAATTAAATATAAAGGGCATGCAAAGCTGGGAGGATAGGCTGAGCCTGGGGGTGGGCTTTGGAATGAGACATTTATTTCCTTAAGTTGTGTGCAGGAATTTGTAAAGGAATCCAGTAGGAATATTTACTTTTATTTAAACATAAATAAAGAAGATACAGGCTATCTGGTGCCCCAGGGATAGCTAGAGAAAATCATGAGGAGCATTAGACATATAATCTGAATTTTCAGATAGCTGGAGAATAGGATATTGGGTCTTTTTCCTCCATCCTGAGCACAGGCCTCTGAGTTAGCCAAGGTTATTGCTGGCCAGCTTTCCAGCCTGCATAATGGGACTTTTTTTTATATAGCAGGTCTAAAACTTTCCTAAACAACAGCTCCAGTGAAAACTTGAGGGACCTTTTGGCTAAGCTGCCTCTTGGAGGAGGAGAACACTGGAGAGAGGAATATCCTCTGGCTGGAGCTGAGCTTCACAGCCCTGCTCTGCTCCCTCCCAGTGTGACCTTGAGCTGCTGAAATCCACAGACAGGAATATTAAGATTAAACCGATGCTGATTTTTGTTTCCTGTAATTCACTGGGCTGTAATTTATGGCTGTAACTCACAGCTGAGCAGTGCCCACGTGAATCTGCTGAGAGCCAAACAGGGGTGTCCACAGGCAGCCCCTGTGCCCCCCTTCTTTCCCTGCACCCAAAGAAACTGTGGTGGGCTTTATCCCCCAACTCTCTAGTAAGGACTAGAGGGCAGGGCTGTGCAGGAAGGGCTGTGCACCTCTCCTCCTCTGCTCTTAGCTTACAGTCCTTGGGGTGATGGAGGTGAGTGCATCCTCTGCTCACCCACAGCAGTGCTGCTCACCTGCACGGAGCTGCCTTCCACTGCCTCCCCTTTAGTGAGCAGCGAGGTGAAAGAATAGCAAGAGCCTTATTAAGATGTTTTTAGATAACATTTGCTCAGCTGTGAGATGGCAAAAGATTTTTCAGAGTCTATTAGGCAGCCGGTGCTATGGAATCTTAAGGTTGATTTGAAAAATTGGCACCTAATGGTTTACAACTGGAATAAATTTCCAGAAATTGGACCAGGGAGAGAAACTTCTGCTGCTGTGTGTGTGACGTGGTGAGCCTGCACCCCGGTGAGGGACCACCGCTCCCTCCCAGCACTGCCCAGGATTTTTCCCTTCTAATTAGGGAATGTGAGGAGTTCAGATCAGCTTCTATTCATTACTCTGTTTTGACAGAGCTGTTTGATGAGGAGAGGGCTGCTGGGGGGAGACTCTTCTCCTGCCTGGAGTCTCTTTCTCCTCTTTCCTCCTCCTGCCGTGTTTTGTAAAGGCCAAAGCCTGAGAATCCCTGAAAAATTAATGGGGCCTCAATCGGTGGTTGGCATCCTCTGCTCCCCTCCTCGGCACCTACTGCTGGTCCCCACTGAGCAATCTGCAGGCAAACAGCTCCCAGCAGCTGCTCTTTTGTGTGTAAAGCTGACCCGGAGCAGTGGGGAGCCCTCGGTCCCCCCGACCGCGGGCTTCGGTCGCGGAGCCGCTCTGCCGAGATGCTGCAAATGTCAGGGCAGCTGTATCCCCACCCCGCTCCCTGGGTGCCACCATCCAGCACCAAACGTCATCAGCGAGGTGCTGAATAATTGAAAGAGTTGCCTCAGAGGAGCTGGGCACAGGGGAAAGGTCTCTGCCTTCAGAAAACATTGAAAAGTCTCTCATTTTGGTGTTTGAAATATTCAGAGGGATCCTGGAGGGCTCTGAACCCATAAGCTCCTGGTTTTTTGTCATTATAGAAAAGTCCTCTGTGGTTTTCATCATTATTATGCAATTTCCAGTTAGCTGGTGCTTGTTTTCCAGTCTGGGCTTAGAATGAGAGGTGCTGGAAGGCTTAATTTTTAGTAGGTTGGACCTGGCTGCTTAAGTCGTCTCTTCCCATTCTGTCTCCTGAGCTCTCGGGCTCTACCCCTTCCACCAGGACAGGGAGACATTTGCTTCCCTGTCCAGGTTTGGTGCCTGGTTGACAGTGCCTGAGCACTTTCTGGAAAGCTTGGAGCATTCCTGGTTGGCTGCAGTGATGCCTTGTCTGTGCAGAAGGCCCCAGAAGAGCAGGAGCCCAGGCCTGAGTGCTGAGCCGTGTTCGTGTCCCTGTGCAGCTGCGGTGGGGCTGTGCTCCTGCATCTCCTGCCCTTGACCTTCAGGATGCCCAGAGAAGGTCAAAGGCCTCCCTTTTCCCCTAAGTAGGTTGGGGTTGTTTTTATTCCATTCGTTAATGGAACAACCCCCCAAAGGAAAAAACAAAATAAAGCAAGAAGTCTTCTCCATTTGGCAGTGTGTAAAGGCTTTTTAAAGCTAAACAAGAAAACCAATTATTTTTCTAACTGCTTTACTCCTTCAAATCTTTCACTGTAATGGAGATTTAGAATCCATCACTGTTTAGCTATTATTTCTGTGTAAAGAGTCATGCCCTATTGCACCAAGCAAACAGTCAATTTTTTCCATTATACTTCGCTGCAAATAACAAGGGTGTGGAATAAATGACCCGTTTTGGACCAGATCTCTCTCCATGTGGTGCCTGTGTCCCTGGAGTAGGACAAGGAAGGGTTAAGGTGTTCCTGGGCATTCTCTCCATCAGGTGGGAGCTGCCAGGGGCAGGGGCTGCCCACAGCCTCTCAGAACTGTTCAGGTTGGAGAAGCCCTCCCAGACCACCAAGTCCAGTCGCTCCCCCAGCAATAACCTACGTCCCCAAGTGCCTCATCCACACGTCTGTGCCAGTGCCTGACAGCCATCTTGGTGGAGAAGTTTTACCTAATACCCAAACCTAAACTTGCCCTGGTGCTGCTTGGGGTCAGAATCTTTCCTAGAGGAGCTGGGTGCACCGTGTGCACATGAAGGTCCCTTGGGAGGGCTTCCCCTGCTGGCTTGGGAGCAGTCAGGGATGAGGAAGGTGATTCTTCATTGTCCTGGTGGTTGTCTGACTTTTATTTAAATGCAGGAGACTTGCAGGCGGGTGCGTGTTGTGTGAAAGTGTACTGCACAAATATGTAGCCAGCAGCTGTTTTTTTAAAATTAAACAGACACTTGAGGTTAAAAATCCCCAAGTTCAATGTAAACTTCCTTCTGTGCTATTAAGTTTGGATCACATCCAAAAACTCGATAATTTTATTTTATGTCATTGAATCTGTTTGTTTACATTTTGCATTTCATTCACATTTCGCTGTTGCGTTTTGCTTCCCAGCTCAGACTTCGCTGCCAGGGAGCAGTGCTTGCGTTGGAGCTTTCTGAGGGGGAGGGCACGGTACAAGCACAAAAACTGAGTTTTATTTTATGACTTCTCCTCTATTTAAAGGCATCTGAGTGGAAGCAGTGTCTTTGGCAGCTCTGCAGGCCTGGGCAGGGGCCGTGGGTGTCTGGGGCCCTGGCTGGGTTCCGTGCTGGGCTCTGGTGCCTCGGAGCTGCGGAGCATCGGCAGTGCAGAAGAGGATCCGGCTGTCTCACAGGAGCAGCTGGAAATGACAGCGAAGGCTGAAATAGGAAAGTGTGATAAATTAATGGACTAAAACACCGTCAGGGACTCGTTAAAAGAAATCGCTTTAGGAGAAGCTGTGAGGAGGATTGGAGTGTGAAGGGGAACCAGCTCTGCCAAAGGCCTGGGTGTTTCTGGGAAAGAAGGGGAAGTGCTGGTGCCTTTACACAACTTGATCATTAGGAGAAATGGATTCTAATTGGGAAGTTACAGCTTTTAAGATGATAGGGGGAAAAGGGAGGAAGCTGGAAGAGTGATTTAGGCCTCTGTGAGTGTCTTGGGGTTCAGCCCTGCAGAGGATGATTTGACTGAGGATCAGAGTCAACAGGAGAACCAAAGGAAGTAAGATTAATAGATTTAGCCTGGAGGTTGAAATTAAGTGTAAGACTACCAGTAAGTGAAAGGAATAGCACAGACTGTTGCTTAGGACAGTGAAGGTCTGTAAGACACAGGATGTCCCTTCCAGTGCCATGTTCCCAGGACTTTCTCACTCACATTTCATTCATCTTCCACCATGTTTGACTTGCATGACTAAGTAAAGACGTTTTTCTTTTTCCTTCCCCTCTGCTTCTTTTAAAACTATTTTTTATATAGTCTGTTCCCAGTTGAGGCTTTTCTTGAGAAACAAATGCTTCTGGTTAGCTTCTGTGTGGAATCCGTCCAGCTTTAAACCATTGCCATGAGCGAAATTCGTTGACAGCAAAAAAAATAATCAAAACAAACATTTCCCAAGATGGGGCACTTCTTTAAAGGGAAGGAATTGTTATATATTTAGGTCTGTATATAGTAGGTGTATGTGCATGGCGCTCACAGACATTCCAAGTCGTGCCCTGGAGCGGTGGCCGTGTGGGAAGGTTATGTAAAGCCCAGCTGGCTGCAGGGAAGTACCTTCGTTGGGAAACGGGGCAATGTGTGTTGGGTCAGTGTGGTTTGCAGCTGAGGAAGGGCAGGAATGTCTCCCTCCTCCTGGCTGGGGCCGTGCCTGCCCGCAGGGCTGTGCTGGCCAACACCGCTCTGAGGGACGCAGCAGGTTGGGAAGAGGCTTTGTAGTTTTGTGGTGATGTGGGGTTTGTTGGTTGGCTGTTTGTTTCTTCAGCTGCCTTAGCACAAGGGAGCACAATTGGAGTCAATCTGGAGTCTCCTGGGCAGTTGTGTCCTTCTCCTGCAAGCCTGTGTTCCTCTCTTTTCCTTCCCTTTGGGCACGGCAAGAGCTCATTCCAGCTTCCCTTCCACGCTCTGCCCCTGGCAGTGCCTGCAAGCCCTGCCTTTGCTCGCGGCATCCTGTACCAGACAAGGGAAAAGGACTGAGCAGCCTTCCTTTCATCTGCCAGATGTTGTTTTGTGCTCTCTCTGACCCTGACCAAAGGCAGGTGCTCCGGGGGCAGAGCCCAGCTCGGATGTGTCCCCTGGCAGCGCCGCGGGCTCTGCTCTGCCATGGCCCTGGGGAGAATCTGCCCCAGCCCCGGTGGCTCCCGGCACAGGAGCAGGTCCTGTGCAGCACTGTCCGAGGGGTGACAAGGAGTCAGGGAGGGCTGAGGAGAATCTCCTCTCTTTGTGAGTTTTACATCTGCTGAAGCTCAGTGCTGGGCAGCTGCTTTGTGCTGCTGCTCTCCTTTCTCCCACCTTTTTTTAAATTCCAGAACAACATATTGAGGGGGTTGATTTGTTTTTGTTCTTGCTTTTGTTTTTCCAAGGCAGTGAACATGTTTTAGACAAACATAATGAAACAATTTAGAAAAATAAAAGGAATGGAAATAACCTCGTATAAAGTGGCGGAGAAAAACCACTCTTGGCATCATCAGCTGCGCTCACGGTGAGGCACAAACTATCTCAACATGTCAAAGACACTTAAATCTGCTTCATCTGAGAAGCTCAAGGTGGGAGGCAGCACTGCAGTACATCCGCTGCTGGTGGGGTACAGAGCGGCTGTGGCGACTCCTGGGTTTGGTTTGGTTTCTCACAGGATTGTTCTGGTTGGGATTTTATCATTTTTTCAGGTCTGTCAGACTTTTGATCCATCGTCTTAAAGAGTGCTGGGTGTAAAGAAGCAATAATTAAAAGGCCAGAGCCCACACCAACCTCTCCCTTCACTGTTGTATTCTCTCACTGAATGGTTGGAAGAACTGGGCTCTGTAGGTGACTTTGTCTTGCTGTGATCTCCAGAATAGTGGTACCTCTGAAACACTGGGTTTGGGAAACCTTGTCCATTGGGAGATGTTGGCAGCGTGCATGAGGGGCCCTTGGAAGGAGGATCATTTTCTGATCTGCCTAGAGAAGCAACTGTCTTTTATCATGGTTATTGCTGGGGAGTCTTAATGAATTAAAAGACCTCCTGTCACAAGAGTCCTTAGCAAGATGTTTGTGTTTTTTTTGAAAGGAAGAAAATTGTTTCTTCCCTTTTTTATTAAACAGTAATGCAGGTTCAGACTGTGTTCTGGTGAGTCTTTAATTGGCACAAAAGGGCAGTTTAGCTTCATCTTAAGGAAGAGTTGTCAAACAAGCTGGAATTGTTTGGCACTCGGAAACAATGCTGAGCAATAGGCCATGATTTGCATCTTCTTCTCAAACATCACATAGTGCTGGAAGTTACTTCATTGGCATGAAATGAGCCTCTAATGAAGACACTTCTTCAACGCTGATGGCTGCCCCTGCAAGAAATAGATTTCTTGTCAGAAATCTAATTTCTGGGCTGGAGAAGGCAGATTTAACCCCCTTTGTGTTGTGGCTGCGTTAGGTGCCAGGTGAAGGAGCTGACTTGGCAGGAAGGTGTTCCACGGAGCAGGGACAGAGTGGGCCAGAATGGAATGTCCTCTGTGTTAAGGCAGCCCAGGCCTGTGGCTTGTCCCTCCCTTTGCCCATCCCCTGCATCTCTGAAGATTATAAGCCCCCAGATCTTGTTCTGATCAGCATGCGGATGTTCTGGAGCATCTTGAATTGAATCGAAGCAGCAAGAAATTGGTTTTTGCAAAGAAGCTTCTTAAATGAAAGAATTCCATTATGTAATTTATTTTTTTTTTAAATCCATGAAGTAATTCCTTTAAATTCTGCTATGTATCTCTTGTATAACATAGTGGTTTGGGCCATTACTTCAGCATATTTCATTAATTGTTTTCTACTTCCTGAGTGTTTTCTGGGGTTCCTTCTCCTGGCTGGGAGCCAGCGCTGTCCTGCGCTGCGGAGCCTGGCGTGGGTCAGTGGTGCTCAGGAAGGGCAGGGGTGGTGTTTGATGGGGAAGGATGCTCTCAGTTGTGCTGGAGGTGTGTAGGTTCTCCCAGGTGGAGCTGGCTCGGGGCAGCCCTGAGGCTCTGGGGTGCTTGGGAGCCTCTGCTCACCAACCTCAGCACTGCTGCTCAGCACAGGGCTGTGTCCATGTGAGGTGTGCTTCATGCCTGCTGTGATCAATACATGAGGAACTGAACTGGAAACCCTTTCTGAAATTCTGGCTCTTTGTTCAGAGAGAAGAGCACTAAGCAGAAGCCTTGTGTAGCAGCTGTAGGAGGTTGCTCCTCCAGGAACGGACCGAGCTCTTGGGGGGCAGAAGGACACTGGAGTGGGCTGTCGTGGGCAGAAGGACACTGGACTGGGCTGTCGTGCCCCCGTTGCTGGGGGACTCTGCAGGCTGAGCAGCACTGTCAGGGGATGGTGCAAATACCAGCCCAGGCTTGGGGCAATGGCAGAGTCCTGCTCAGTGTAAATGCTGGTTAAACCCTCAGAAACCGAGGCAGTTCTCCACCCCATTGTAAATGTTACCTTTTTTTCTAATCGCTTTTGTGGCACTGGGGGAAGGTCCAGGCAGGTGGCGGAGTGCTGGTGCTGGTCCGGGTGAGGCGCAGCAGTGGCAGTGTGGGGCCGGAGGGAGGGCTGAGGGCAGAGCAGCAGGGCCATGGCAGCCAAGCAAAGCCGGCAGGTGAAGAGGGGCCAAGGTCAAGTGGTCTCTCGTGGCAGTCTGCTCTCCTCCGCGCTGGGTGTGCACAGAGTCCTTCTCAGAGTAATTTCTGAGATGTGTCTGTTTTCCTGGGGGTTCCTTTTCCACCGTGGAGCGCTGAGCGTGCTGCAGGAGCTCACTAGGGCCATGCTGCCAGCGTGGGGCTGGGGGTAATTGACACCACAGACCTCGGGGCAGCCCCTCCTGCAGCCCCCAGCCCTTCACAGCCTGGCGCTGGACACTGCCCGGGATCCAGGGACAGCCTGGGCACCTGTGCCCACCCTCACGGGGGAGAATTTCTTCTCAGTATTTAATCTGACCCTGCCCTGCTGTTGGTGAAGTGCTCAGGAGTGTCTGCAGGGAATGCTCCACTCCCCTCACCCCAGGGAGTTCCTGTGCCGCTGTTTTTGGCTGCAGTGGGGTGTCTGACAGCCCGAGCCCTGCCTCCCTCTGCCCAGCACACTGTGCTGCCCGCCCTGCCATCCGCGGGGACTGGAGCTTTAGTTGGATGGAGACAGCTTTTAGGTCTCAGATTTCATTTTGTTGTTGTTATTGTTGTTTTCCAAATTCCCTTCCAATCCATCTGCTCTCCTGACATCCTTTTTATGTTGTTCAGAAGATGGGGAAGGAGTTGCATTGTGAGAGTGGTCAGGTCAAACTCCTCACTTTTATCTCTGCTCTCTGGTAGGTGATGGGCATTTAGGGAATAAAACACTAAGAACAGGGCTTAACCAGCCTTTGTTTGCTATTGTCTAGCTGGGCTTGAGACAGCAACAGAGATGGGAACAATAAACACGGAGAGGAAGGAGAGATTTTAAACAGAACTGTTTCTTTTCTTCCTATTCCGGTGCTCCTGGAATCTGACACATTTTGCTTTTTAGTCCCAACTGTATTAGTAAAAATAACACACAAGCAAGGTATGTTCGGTGCAGCTCAGCACAGTTCCGGTTTTTGCTTAGTTTTTTATGCATTTGTCTCTGTCTGTGTGTGTTTGTGGAGGGTTTCCGTGTGTTCTGAAGGTGCTGAAAAAGAAATAATTATATTTAATGACTTATCCTTGCTCATCTTGATGCATTTACCCCAAAATCCCCCATTGTCCCTTGGCCCATAGTGGTTGTCATGGCTTTCTGGGATCACCATTCTAGAAGGGTCTTCAGTGCTGAGCTTCTTCCTATCTCAGGCAGCCTCTTTGTGTGGCCTGTCCAAAACCCCTGGAGTGCTGCCGAGGTGATGTTGGCTTTTTTTATGCTCCCTAGTACTGCTGAGAGCTTGTATGACACCCTGCTCGTGTGATAGACAGAACCTCACCAAATTTGTCCTCTCAATTTCTTTGTGGCTGTTTTATATCCATTCAGTTCAGTTGCAGCTCTGGGAAGCTGGACCCCTTTGTTAAAAATCCAATCTCCACGAGTCATGCAGGAAATGCCAAAGTCTCCCCTTTTTTCTCCTTGCTGCAGGTTAGATCTGTGTTCAGCATGGTGTGAGATGTCTGCAGGTTGGTCTCTTGGTTTAATGTTATTTGTAAGGATGTTTGCAGTTTGTTATACTGTCTCAGGTCCCTGTTGTGAATTTTTTTACTCATTTGGTCTTCCATGTTTTTGTGGGCTGGTTTCTCAGTCCCTGCTCCAGCCCTGTTCTCTTCCTTATAGCAGGTGACTAATTTTCACAGTTGATCGAAAAATGAGGGAATCTGGCAGAGGGCAGCATTGTTGGGCCAGTTTTGTAATGCTAAACAGCTTTTAGTCTTTTACATATTGTACTTTCCCATTTCAACCCTTCTCCACACAAGCTTCAGTCTCTTGTTTTGCTCCTCTGAGCACTCTGGAGCATCCCTGGGGATCACAGTGTGAATGGCCAGGGATTGCAGCCGCAGGGTCCTGCCCCCTTCACTCACATAAAAAAACCCAGGGCTGCTGTGTAATGAAAGAGAATTTCCTGCCTGTTTTTGTTTCAAATCATAAGTGCCAGGTAATATACCAAGTAAGTAATATTGTGCAACCCCTTTCTTTCATCTTTTCGTTTTTAAATCCAGTCTCCAAATGTTTTTCCTGTTGGATGCCTGTGCACTCTCGGGGGATTGTTGTTTGTGCCGGGGCTTGTGCTCTGCTGTGCTGCTGGGCGCCAGGCGCTGGGGAGGAGTTTTTGGGAGTTGCAGGTGAAGCCAGGCTCTGAGGCAAGCCTTGCCTCCCCCCATCTTCTCCAGGCTTTGTACCCACCTGCCCCATGGGAAGTTATCTTTGAAAATCTCCACCTCCTTCAGAAAGGCTGTTTTTAATAGCTGCGCTGCTCTTAATTTCTAAACCTCGGGAGTAGCTCTCCAGTAGGAATAGAGCCTGGAAAACAAAGCAATCAAAGGAAAGCTGTCCTGCTCTCTGGGCATGTTTGGTTAGCAGTGTCTCGGGGGACGCTCAGCCGAGTTCTCCAAACCGAGGCCTCTCCGCAGTGTGAGAGGGTGAGAAGTTGCTCCTGCAGCATCCGCGGCTCCTGTGCGTGTGTGATGTGTCTCCAGTGCAGATACCCATCCTGCTGCACACAGCAATTGCAGCCCGACCTATTCCACCCAAGTAAATAACTCCGGAAATAAATCTCTTGTCATACTGCTTTATAAATACCTCTTAAATTGAGGATGAGTGACAGGATGTGGTTGAGTCACTGGAAGGGCATCTCTGATAGTGGTGGAGGAGCCTTTTCAGATATGTTTTATACCTGGTTGTCATTGCAGCTGAAGGAACCACGCTGCCCTTCACTGGCTGCAGGTCTTAAAATGACAGCTGGGAGATTGAAGATGAGATACTTCTGGGATAGAGATGCTTCTTGGAGCTCCCTTGGTTTGGTCTGAATCCCTGGGAAGGGAGGAGCATGCCCCTGCAGGGGAGAGGAAGGGGTGGGCACTGCCCAGTGAGGGCACAGGGGACAGCCCGCAGTGAGCATGGGAGCTGGCACGGGAGGCTGCGCGTCCTCGCCCCAGAGCATGGAGTCTCGATGTGCTTATTAGATTTTCAAATGTTATTTAGCTTGATTGCAGCCTTTTTTACACAAGGAGTTAAGATCTAAAAGATAATAGAACTATAAATTGCAAGTCAGGTTCTTCTGAAATCAGTAAATTATTCATTTAGCAGTTGTGTGTGTGCTAATTTCATGTTGCTATAGTACCTTGGGGTGGAGCAGGGAGCTTTGGGGAGGACAGAGCAGAGAGTGTGGCACACAGCCTTCAGCTGGATGATAAATTGCCTCTTTATCTGCTCTTGTCCAGGGAGAGCCAGAGCAAGCCACTGAAAGAGGTGTTTCACACCAGGTAGCGTTTTTTGGAATTAGACCAAAAATCACACATTTCAGTCTTGAAATTTGTTTAAGTGTGCTTTGTCTTTGTGGCATCCCTGCTCGGCCTCTCCCTGGGGACAGACAGATCACAGCATCTCAACACCAGCTTTGGGGCTGCCACCCTGACCAGTGGAAGGTTGAAATGAGATGATCTTTAAGGTCTCTTCCAGGCCAAACCCCTCTGTGATTCTATGATCCTGTGATCCCTGCTTATGTCCTGCCTCTGCTATTGCTGGGGCCAGCGAGAGCTGCCTGTGGAAAATGGATTTTCTTCCAGCTCTTGTTTTCAAGGGGGAGCATTGTTTTCCCTTGGCAGAGTGGCACCAGGAGTGGTGGGTGGCCAGGCAGGTACTGACCACACTGTGACGTCTGTGAGGACAAAGTACAACACTTTAAAATGTTGCCAAGACTCTGTTTCATTCCAGACCCATTTGGTTTTGGGAAGTGAGTCTTCTGAGCAGCCTTGGGTACAGCAGCCAGGGAAGATGGGATTTATAAAGTGTATGTGTCTTAACTGAGTGTTTCCCAGAAAAATGGGAGGAGGGAGAGCAAACTCCCCAAGGTCATCCAGTCCAGGTATGTTCAGGCAGAGAACGAGGGCTCCAGGCTGGCGTCTTCCCTCTCCCTGCCTCCACGCTCCAAATAAGTTCTAGTCATCTCTTAAGGCACTGAAGCAGATCTGGGAGACTTTGGTACAAATGCCCTGTGAGTCTGCATTTCCCAGAGCGAAACAGCAGCCCCTTCCCAGCAGGTTCCTGTTCTGCTGTGCCTGGTTCTTGAGCCCACTGTGGATGTTCGGAGCGTGGGTAGCTGTTGTTTTTCCTGGGAACACCAAATGCAAGCAATCCCTGCAAATGGGGGAATGTTGGTGGTGTTTTGCACTGGGTACTCCTCAGCCTTCCTGCTGCCCCACGTGCTGAGTGATGCTGCACTCAGGTAAGGAGATAATGATCACATCATTAAGACACTACTAAAGCTGGCATTACTTGTTAGGTCAACATATCGATCTTGACATTACGCTGCAAGATTTTTTTAGATAATGCCTGTCCATCCTGCCTCTTGCTCCAGTAGGAGGAAAGAAGAGGGAGAGAGGAAATGCAAAACTGAAAGTGACTTGACACAGATCTTTCCCCCAGAATAAAAACACTTTGCTGCTTAAAAGATTTGTTGTGCTGCGGAGGCTGTGGCCTTGTTGCTGCTGATGGGATTACTGGCAGATTTCCTTTAAGTCCATAGAAATCCCAAGGTAGTTGCTGGGCTCCGGGCAGATGACTTGGTCATTCTAAAAAAAACCTTCCTTTAGCCTTCTGTGTTTGGGTGCCCAGTGCCGTGCTGGGCAGATGGGCTGGGGGGAGGCTGAACTGACTGCCCTGGGGTTTGGCCCCAGTTCCCCCTGACCATCCACCAGTAAATGTCCCATCAGTTCACTCCCCAAATTCACGCCTCTGTCGTGGTACAGCTTTCCTTTCCAGCTTGGTTTATATTTGCATTGTACCTATCTTCTGAGCATATTAAAAATCTTGGAAATGCCTTTCCTGTCTCAATGCAGAAGAAAATACGTCTCACTTTTTAATAAATTCTTGTCTTGTTATCTTTTCTGTATTGAAGCTGTCCGCGCCAGTTTTTCTCATTTCATTGGGCTCTTTATATTGTGCTACTTAAAGGCAATTTGTAAAAACAGCAGCAATTTTACTTTATATATGTATGTGTGTGAGTGTTTTCTATCACTAAAGCTTTATTTGGTATTTTAATCTGAGTTTACTGACTGCACTTTTAAGAACTTATAAATCAGAAGTGATAGCTCCAAAAATGCATGACGTTTTTTAGTCCCTGACTTGCAGAGAAGCAGCACTTACACCAGTGCTGAGCTGGTTCACTATCCCTCTAAATATATTTCATTAAGAACAGTCCATATGGTGTGTTAGGGAGAAAGGGAGTGCAGAGCAGAACCTGTGTCTGCCAAAGAAAACTGTTTTGATCTAATGTTGAGCATAGTACAACTTTGGGGGGAAAAAAATAAACATTGTCAGATGGGTCCTGCCAAATTTCATGATTTATCAAGAGTTTCAGGCTGTTCAGTGTTTTTTTTTTTCTTCTGAATACTCCAGTTTGTGGAGTCTTGTGATTTACACAAGACTGTTCATTTTCATTTTTAAACCATGTTGTAGGAAACACCCTCAAAATATGGAACCAGGAAGCTGCAGTGTCAGCAGGTTAATGAATCCTTCGCTGTATTACATTGAAGAACTGGTGGGTTTTTAGCGCCTCTTGTGATTTGGAAGTGGTGAGTTGTGGAGCGTCAGAGTACTAGTGGAACTGGGAGAAGGTAACTTCTTAGGGTGTTTGGTGTTTTCCAAGGTAAATCCATCAGACTTGTTCTCATTCCCTTGGAGCTTCACTGCTTTCAGGTGCTGCTTCTGACCTCCCAGGAACACCACTGGGTTAGCTTTGAATTCACTGCACTGAAGTAAATTTTACAGGAATAAGATGGGGGGGTTGCAGGAGGAAATGAGCAGAGTGTGAAGATGAGGAGGAGTCCAAAGGGCCAGTGTCCTCCAGCTGAGCAGCAAAGTTAAAACCTGCCTGCTCCAGCCTGCCGTGGATCTGGGCGTGAGATCAGCACTGTGGCCTTACTTATGGGAGGGGATAAATCTAATTTCTAGTGCACTTAAAACTGGGTTAACAAAAGCACAAGCAAAATACTGTAGAGAACATTTGCTTCAGCCTTGTCTGGAAGTGGAAAGCTTGTCTGGTGCGACAGAGCCTTCCACTTTCTCTTAAATCCATTTCCCAGCTTGCAGCCAGCACTTGGAAATGCCCAATTATAAATTTGTGAGTCTTTTCATTGCTTGTTTCCAGGTTATTTTTCTTTCTTTCCTTTTCCCCGTTTTTTTTCCCTTTGCCTATTTTAAGCCTTGGCTCCAAAATGAACGCTTCGCTTCCCACAGTCCTTCATCACGCAATGTTTTCAGCAGACACTCAAGAATTAAACATGTACAATTTCCATAATACTGATTATCCCTGTTTAAGTGCTATTTTAGAGGGTATTAATTTCTGTTGCAGTAGCAGCCGCAGCACTTAGCACCACCAGCCCAGTTTTCCCTGTGTGCCTTGGGCTCGGGTTTGGATGAGCTGGGATTTGGGTGGAATTGCTCTGCGCCACTTTCAGCCCCGATTTTAGCGAGAAGGGAGGGAGGCAGAGCCATCCCAGCGAGGAGCTGGTGCTGGGCTGGAGGAAGGCTGCCTCTGTCACTTTTGATATTTTCTGGGTTTTGTATGCTGAAACACAAAGCGCAATTACAATACAGTTATATATCCTCATCGTTATTAAAGCTTGGATTAACATGACATAAAGTTTTGTCTGGGGAGCCTTTTGCTATGGCTCAGGGAGCATTTTTGTGTGACAGTAATAGGCTACAGTTAATATACTTGAATGATACCAGAATCTGTGTAATAAGACAGAACAAAGGGGGTTTATTTGAAGCTGAATTACAAAGGTGGAATTATCATTGTGAACAATCCACTGAGATCGCAGCTTAATTATTGTATCTGGTGTTATTTCGGCGAAATAATGTGGAGTCAGGGAAGCAAAGTTAAAAAATATTTCTCTCCCATCTTGGAAAGACATCTTGTCAGTCAGGAGGGATTGATGTGTGGATCTGTCACCTCATTCTTAACACCCAAATCCTCTCTTTGCCTGTTTTTGCCGTTTGTTTGATTTACCGAGCCTGTTTGCCGTGATTCAAGAGGCTCTTGTCGCGTTTCTAGGAGAGATTCATCACTGGGACATAATCCATTCAAATAGCTTTTGGGCAAGAAATAAAACGTGTTTGAAGCCAAGAGGTTTCAAACAAACCGTTCAAAGGCAGCTGTTGGGCCCTGTGGAGAGGGAGGAGGGAGGGTGGGATTGTTCTCCAGGGCCTGGGGAGAAAAAGTGAAAAGGTGGGAGCTTCCCTGGGGAACGGTTTGCAGGGAGGAGGAATCTGGGGAGTCTGGAGCAGACAGGAGAAAAGACACATGTCCTGTGCATGTGGCCACCACAGGTTCAACACAGATGGAAACGGCACCTTTGGAGAACTTTGGGCCGTTTTCACATGTAAAGCATTATTCAACCATCTTGCGTTTGTGCGGACAGTTCTCCCTCTGCCTGTGCCTTGAATCCTCGTTACACAGATAATAAGTGTGGGGGAGTAGGATTCTTTTTTTTTTTATTTTCATTTATAAACTAAAGAAAATGACTTCTTTCTCACAGAAATCGCTTTGGTGATGTCAGTAGCTGCAGGAGGTTGAATTGACTTCAACAACCAAAAGCTCTCTCACAAGAGAAAACCTTGGTTTTTCTGCAGTAGGCTTTAAAAGAGGAGTAATGTGGTTCTAGGTTGCCGGCTTCGGTGATTACCCTGTAATCCCCGTGCCGTCCAGGGGTAATTAAAAATTGTAGCTGAACCTCGGTTTCAGATGCCTGGGTGAGGCTCTGTCAAGCTGATGAGATTTGGCATTGTTGACACGTGTAAAAACTCAATTTCCCCAGCAGTGCCTGGTGTTGCTGGGCCTTCAGCCCCTCTCCAAGCAGGGATGTACACACGGCCGAGGGCTGGGGGGAGAGGAGCTGTGCCCAGCACAGCAGCACCACTAATTGCTTTCTTTTTCATATTATATTCAGCCTTAATAGCCTGCTCTCCTGGAGGATTGCCTTTCCCAGCATTTATTATGGCTCGCTCCGGAGCCTGACCGGAGAGTGGGAAGGGGCGGAGCTGCAGAGAATAGAATCAAGGTGGTACATTAAAATCCCATCCCGGCAGCCCAGACTGGTGCTCCTGTCTGAGTGCCCTGATTGAGCTCGGGGGGCAGGGCCGGGCTGCAGCGAGTGTCCTGAGTGATGGGAATGACATTTTGTGTCCCGTGCTCCCGTTCTGTGCACCGGGACCGCAGGGCAGCAGCGGCGATTGCCGCCACGGTTACGGTAATGATGATTTGTGCCATGAACAGGCTTAAAAGACTCATTCCCTCAAGTGTTTCGGGCTCCTGCCCTCTCATCAAGACTCACTGGGGTATTTTAAGAGGTAAAGAAGAGTCCAAACCCCTGAACAGCAGAAATGAGAGCGAGTGCTTCGTGCTGGCTATTTCTCCTCAGATGTGCTGTAGCACAGGTGGTGCAGGGGCTGTGAACACAAGGAGAGCCACATCCCCAGCTCTGGTCTGTCCAAGCAGGTTCGGAAAGCAAAGACAGGACTTGTCTTCTCCTGTTCTTATCATTAATTTGTGGCAGTGGGAGAATCACTTCTGCTTCCTGTGCATGGGTGCTGTGAGCTGCTAGAGTGGGCAGCATGTCTGCTTGGGGGACTCTGCTCCAACAGCTGGAAAGTCGCTTTTAAAAAGTGGTAAATCATCATTGTAAGGAGTTTGGTGTGAGTACAGTTCTCTGACCACTCACCCTGCTAGCAGTCTGCACAGGGGAAGGATTTGGAGGGTTCTGCACAGGCAGAGCTGCTCCAGCCTCTGTGCTCCTCCTGCTGCAAAGCCAGGGTTGGAGGGGGGCTTGGACCTTCTTGAGTGCAGCACCATCAACACTTGTCACAGCAAGGCTCTGGTTTGCATATATCTGGTTTTTCCATAAATTAAAAAATCCCTAAATTTGGGATGTGGAGAGATAAGCTGTGTTTGATTTGGGGTGGAAAAACAAGGGAGGGCAGTTCTGTTTAGAACAAACAGCCCTGGAAAAGTATTCCTTTATATGCAAGTCAGTATATGAAAAGAACAATAAAAGGAAAAAGGATCCAGCAGGAAATAAAATGAAACTTTTTTTCATTACAGTCAAAGAGAACTTAGATGAGTTTTCCTTTGCTAATAAACTGCAGTTTGATTCTGCAGCTGAGCCTTTAGCTGGAGCTGGCTGTGGCAATTGTTCATCCTTTTTTTTTTTTTCTTCAAATCTGGGCAATAAAAAAGCCCTTCATGCATCAGGAAGCCTCGTAATGCAATCCTTGTCTTATCTTCACACTTATTCAGCAGGTATTTACGAAAGGGCAGCAGGAAGCTCTTTAAACCCGATCCCGTTACTTTGCTCAGGATGTCTCTTAATCAGATCTGTGTCCCTGAGTCTGGCCCGCCCTGGGACTCTGCTGCAAAGGCATCTGTGAAAACACCCTGGGTTTTTTTGTGAATAGTTTTTCCCAGTATTCTCAGTAGCAGGGAAGGCTCTGAGCTGGGTTTCTGTGTATGGCTTGAGGGCACTCAGTGAAAACCCAGAGGTTATTCATGGAATCCCAGAGTGATCTGAGTGGGAAGGGACCCTAAAGCTCATCCAGTCCCATCCTGTGCCAGGGGCAGGGACACCTCCCACTGTCCCAGGTTGCTCCAAGCCCTGTCCAGCCTGGCCTTGGGCACTGCCAGGGATGGGGCAGCCACAGCTTCTCTGAGCATCCTGTGCCAGGGCCTCAACACCCTCACAGGGAAGGATTTCTTAATATCCCATCTGAGCCTGCTCTGATCATCTCAGTGCCCTTCTCTGGGCTTGGGTGTTGTGGCTGCAGCAAAGCAGGAGAGAGGCAGAGTCTGAGCTGGTGCTGTGATAAATGAAATGACAATGTCCCTCTCGCTGCAGCCGGAAAGGAGGACCCGTGTTTAAATTTGCCTTTCCAGGCAGTGGTGCTGCTCAGTGTGGCTGAAGCCCATCGGGAGGGAGAGGAGGTTGCCCTTTCCCTGGCTGGGGCTGAAACAGCCCTGGCGCTTCCAGAATTGATGCCATCCTGGCCTGGTGGGCAGCACCTTCAAAGTATTGTTTGGAAAAGAAAACAGATTGCAACTTTGCGGTGCTAATATGCAAACGAGCACTGTGAAGGGAGGAAGAATTATTTCTGCTGACGGCGCCTAATGTTCCGTGAAAGTAAAATCACCAACGCCTCGCACCTGGCTGGCTGGAATGCTGAAGGAGCAATGTTCCAGTGATGGCATCGCGCCGCGCTGCCGGAGGAGAGGAGAGGGGTCCTGCCCCTGCCCCATGGCACCCCAGGCATTTACCTGCTTGGGGAGATGTGAGAGCACCTGAGGACCTGAGCTCCTTTGAGCTTTGGCATTGTTGACTCCTGTGATATTTGATATATTTAAGCTTCAGTTGAGTGATGTGGTTACATGGAGCTCTCAGCCTTTGCTTTCCAAAGAGCAGAAGTTCTCTGGCCTTTCAGGGTCAGAAGCTCCAACCTGTACAGCCCAACAGCTCCAATGTGAGCCCCAAAAGAATAGTTCAAAATCATTATGCGTGCATTTTACAAAAAGTAGCCCACGTGTGGGTTTGCCTTGGGTTTTCATCTGGTGGTGGCTCCTTCAGGCAGGTGGAGCAGGACAATGGAGCTTGGGTTCTTCATTCCTTGTGGATGCCACAAGAAAACACTTGGCAGAAGTTGAGAAGTTTGTAGAAAATAATGCACAGTATGTGCATGTGCACATGTACAGGGAGATGGGCGCCTCAGTATGGAAGCATGAGTGTTTGAGGGGGATCCCTGATGGCAGCAGGAACCCAAGGCAGTGTGCCAGGGCGGTGCTTGGCTCTGGGGCCACGTGCGGGTCACTAAAACGCCTGGAACTCAATTTCCCTTCTAGTCCCACCCTCTTCCTTGTCTGTTAGATGGGTAAAACACAAGGATGTTTTGAGGGAGGGTGAATTAAGTGTTTGTAAGGGAGCCTGGATGCTCTCCAGCAAATGTTTGGAACAGGATTCTGTTCTTGCCTCTCCGGGGAAGGGCAGCAGGAGCTCTGTGATTTAACCCCAGTTTCAGGTTGAATGACTGGTTTTAGCTGCTGTGGCACCTCTGTCTCTGGCCAGGTCAGTGTGTGTGTGTTACACTGATGGGTACGAAACGTGTCACCATGGCAGCCTTTGATTTGCTTATATGACATGTGCCATCTGTGTCACCATCCAGAGCCATTTCAGGCATGTAGAAGTCCTGGATGGTGACACTCCGGGACCTGCTGCTGTCCCCACAGACACCGAGGCCGTGAGCCTTTGGGCAGTGCCACGTGTGTGCCCTTTCTCAGCAGGCCACTGCTGTTTTGCAGTGAAAGCTGAGGTTTTAGTGCAGTTCTCCACTGCTGAATGCTGTAAGAGCTCCTGGCAGGCTGTTCTTGTCCTGTCCTTGGCTGTTGGTGTGTTCAGAGTGACTGTGTAGCCCTGAGGCTCAGTCCTTGCTGCGGGGTGCTCGTGTGTTCCCCCTGTACTCGGGACCCCCGAGCTGCGGCTGGACATCATTCCCTGCCACGCCGCTGGCCTGGGAGAAGGGCAGGAGGACAGGGATGTCCCTGCGGCTCCGGCGCTCTCCGAGCCGCGGTCTCGGTGCCACTCCTGACTCTCTTAATCCATTTCAGAAATGCAGCACTGGAACCTATTTTCCCATCAAGCTAAGGAGACCCAGGGGAGAGCTGCCTGTGCTGCGGGCAGGGATCGTTCTGGGCAATTAGACCTGGCTGCGGGACTTGATTGCAGAGTCACCCCCGCCCAGGCTCTGCTCTGACGAGGCAGCTTTTCTGTTCCCTAAAAGCACAGCCAGCAAACGCACGCCCTGCAGCTGGGAGAGGGCAGCTCTGGCTCCCTGTATTGTCTTCAGCTTGATTTCCATAGTGAAATGCATCCCTGCAATGCCTGGTGTTGCAGGTGTGGGAGGTGAGGGACAGCTTGTCAGGAGAGCTGCCTGTGCCCAAAGGAGTGAGGAGCTGCCTCCCAGGGTGGTTTGGTGTGTGTCACAATTTTTGCAGGAGCACCAATGTCTCTCCCTGGCTGTGTGGGTGTATCCTCCCCTTTGGAGAAATGTCCATCTTTGGAGTTTATCCACTCCCGTCCCCTCTGCTGCTGGAGCAGTGGTTACCTTATGACCCTGGCCTTCCTTCTTTCCCTTCCTCTTCTCACCACCTTCTCTGCTGCAGCCCTGATGCTGAAGAAAGACCCGTTTTTGTGTTTCTGCGTTGTTCATCAGTTTGGTGGGTTTTTTTGCAAGAACTTGTGTTCTGGTCAGTGGTGTTGGCTAACAGGTGCTGGAAATCTGGGGGGCACAAGGGAAGCTCTCAGCCAAGACAGCAGGTAAAGGAACACTCTAAGAGTCCTCACATAGTTTATAACTTGATGTGAGCTCTGCTTTCATCAATACTCCGCGCTATTAATGCCAGAGAAGGAATTAATGAGAAATTGTCTATGAAGTCATGTTTAATTTGTCCTGCTGTGGAAAGCTGTTTATTCTGGAGAGCATTAGTCATTCTTATATCCCCCTTGGTAGAGTAAGCATTGAGTAACGTATTCGTGTTTCGCAGGAACATTTTGAAGTCCAACAGTAGCCACAGTGCTTTTTGGCAAGCGTTGGGGATGCTCTTTGCCATGTCACGGCTGGTGAGCAAGCCCTGAGATTAACGTGATTGAATGACTGTTTTAATTTCAGCCCTGATGGAGCAAAATTAGTTACAATGATATGTGTGTGTTGAATAAAATTGTAGTTTTATTAGCTATAATTGCTGAAGAAGACTTTTTAAAGCCTTGACTGCTGGGGGGAAAAATTGCTAGCACTGGAATTTGTGCTTGCACAGTATGGCATTGATTGTTATCGTGGAGCGTAATCTGTCAGCCCGCGGTTGGGGAGTTGTCACCACGGCACACTGGGGAGGGCTCAGCCGGGCACCTCACCCTGTGCCTCGAGCAGCCCAGGGAACACAGTCCACACCATGGCTGCTGCACAGAGGAGGTGAATCCCTCCCCCGAGAGCTGGAGCCGGCGCTGCCTCGGGAAGCTGGAGCGATGCTCCCAGCCTGGAGGGCTCTGCTTTGCTGCCCGGAGCCTTGGCCAGGGTGGGATCAGCAGTGTGGGGTGGGGGCAGAGGGACAGCCACGCTCTGGGTTGGGTCTGGTGTGCTCATCCGTGCTGGGACACAGCGCTGGAGGAACCTGCGTGATGGTCAGCAGGGCTGGGAGCCCTTGGGCAGGAGACAGAGCTGTGCTGGGAGGAGGGCGGTGTGTGTGACAGAAAGAGGGGGGATAATTTGTTTCTTTGTTTAATTCTCTTGTAATCAAGCCCAGCGGCCTGGTGTGGGGAGCCATTTGAAGCTGTCTGCCATGCAATAGGCATTTGTCTTAATTTATGTGGGGGGAGGTTGTAAATCTGCGGGAGCGCACTGCCGACGCTTGGATTTCACATGCGCATTTAAAATAACAGCACCTGACAGTTCACTGGCAGCTAAGAGGTTTTTCTGCTTCAGAAAACAAAATATTGGAGGAGTTGTGCAGTGTGGATAAATAATTTGAGGAATTAGACCAGAATATCTAGCACGCTTTTCTTGGGAGAGCAGAAGAGGTGATAGACCTGTAAAGTTCGTGAGTCAGGGATCAAGGGAGTCGGGGCACAACCCAACTGTGTGGGGCTGAATGTTGTTCTTCAGTAATTCCTTCCCTCCCCAGACCCAGTTGGAATTGCCACCATGTTCCATTGCAGGTATAATTCCATGTGTCTGCCCTAATTCTGCTTTACTGTGAAGGGATGGGGAACATAGTGCCAAATCTGTGTGGGAGTGTTGAAAACAACCCCTCCATCCCAGGGGAGCACTTGGGGGGAAGCACAGAAACAGCTCAGCTTGCTCTGGACATGTTGGAAACTCAGGGTTTGGATCAGGAAAAGCCTTCCTGGGCTGGATGAGGAGGCCTAAAGGCTGCTGGGTGTCCCTTTGGTGTAGTTATGGTGCTTTCATTGTGGAAGTTTTACTCAGGGAGTATAAACTTAATTAAAACAGAAAAAGCAGAACGCAGAGCTGTGGAATGGTGACGGATGTTGCCCCTGTGTACACAGGAACCTCGTACATGTTCCTCCTTGGCTTCACAAAGAGTGTCCACGGGCACCTCTTGGGTCCGTGTCCGTGCAGGCATTGCGCTGTCGGAGAGACAGAGGATGAGGTTTAAAGTTTTCCAGAAAAACATCCTGGTTTGGTCCTTCTGCTGTCAGTGGCAGCACTGTGCCCCAGTTTCTGAAGCACCATCCTACAGATTCTCTGGAGCTATTGCTGAGTTTTGCAGAGGGCTCAGCCTGTTGGTTATGGTGTGAGTGACCCTGGGTTGTGCTGGGTCTGATCAGCTCCTGCTGCCATGTGGAAAAGAGGAGCTGAAAATCCCAAAGAGGAAGGTAGGAGGAATGACTGGAGAATACTGTGTGTTCTGTGCCGGGCTAGATCACTTGCATTAAATTCAGAGCCTTTCTGAGTACAATTAATAGTCATTTTATTTAGGTCACCCTGGTTTTGTTGCTTTAAATGTATGCCTCCATTAAAGTGGAAGAAAATCAAATACATTTATCTCCGTGGAGCCTTTTGTGAACTGGTTGGGCATATTTTAAATAACCCTGGGAACTGTTAGGATTATTAAAGCCTTTGGCTCCTCCAGGTTTTTTTCTTTCCTCCTATTCTCCCCTATTCCTCCTTCTAGGCAGTGAGTAATGAAGTGGTAGAGCCCTTCCTTTTCTCAGAGCCCCAAGTGGATTGGAAAAAAAAAGAAGTTAAATAAACTGAAGCCCATTAGTTAGGCTTTATGTAAGAAACTGGGTCTGCATTGGCTGTATGGATGGGCTGTGCTGGGACAGAGGAGTCTGGGGGGCTCAGGTGTCCATTTGTAACCAGTGTTCACTGGCAAATCTTTGTTTTCTTCTTTTTGTTTAGCTACCCTAAGTGCTAAGACTGTTCATTTTGTAATTCACTTGATGATCAGAATGAGTCCAGATTAATCAGCTCCTTTAAGATATATATATATGTATCGAGCCATGCTCCATCTGAGAGAGGTTGGGGATTTATTTCCTGGTGGTTTCTGAGTGCCCTGGGTGGAGGTGGCTCAGCCTCCCTCTCCTGTGCTGGGGCGTCCGGGGCCTTGCTGGGGCTGAGGGTCAGCAGGCAGTGTGTGGTGGCTGATGGCCTTGCAGGTGGCAATTCCATCTTACAGTCCTGCTTCCAACCCTGGAAAAACCTTCCTCGTCTCTTGTATGCAGAATGTGAGCTGCATGTTCTGAGCTGAGACCTGGAAATGTTGTAGTTGAGCATCTTTAAAACACCGGGCGAGCAGAGGGCTGGAGGAGGGGGTTAACTTGGGCAGTCACAGCCCCTGAATGTGCTTGAGTCTCGGCTGTGGGTTGTTTTTTTTCCCGTCCCCTGAAATAGGGATCAGTTTGCTTACTACAGGGTTTACTGCCGGTTACCTTGACTGTGTCCCTTATTTCTCCTTGATGAAAACTTGAACAAGCCGCTTGTGTTTGCTTCACAGAGAACCGTGAGAAACGGGCTGTGTGTGTGAGGCAGTGTGGTTTGCTCATTCTATTCAGCTCTTTGTATATTCAAATTCTTCTAGTTTGAGTTCTTGCTGTTCTGCCAGATTTCCATACCATTGATGGGTTTTCTGCATTAATAAGTTTCTCTCCCCCCTCCCTCCCATACCCTCGCCACCTTTTTGCAACTGGTGAAAAGTTTTTCTACGCGCGCTGCCCTCTCCATATTGATTTTCTTCTCCTTGTCTCACCAGCTCTTAGATGTTTTATTTTGCAAAGCGTTAATAGAATTTTCCTTTTGCCACTGCACTTTATCTATTCAGGAGGTTTCAAGAAGTCTCATTGTGTCACCGGACTATGGAGGAAAGAGGCTATTCTTCTGCTACAATGGCTGCCCTAAAAAATAACGCAGGGTGGGGTAAGCACAGAAAGGGCAGAGACAGAGATAAAATGTTCTGACCTTAGGAAAGAGAAAAGATAACCAATTAGACATTGTTGAAAGGGCACCAGCTGGCTCAAAGAACACCCCACTGATTATTTTTTCTTCAAGGCATACTTGGGCCACGTCTGAACTCAGCTGCAGAGACGCTCCCCCCGTGCAGGTTTCATATGTGGACTGTCAGGGCTGACCCTTTTTCAGGGAGCTGCTGCCCGGCCCCGGTCCCAGCACTTGGTGCTGTTGGAGGGGGAAGCGCCCGCTCCCTCCGGGGTGCCTGTGCTCCTCGGGGCCCCAGGAAAGCTCCGTCCTGGATTAGCCCCTGCAGCCTGCGCTTGTTAATAGGGATTTATTTGCATAACAAAGATCTCTGCCAAGATCATCGTTCCAGCTTGGTACACATGGCACAAAGCGGTGTTTGCCCAGAGGAGCAAACGTGGGGGGGACGTGTTGTGTTGGACAGGTGGGAGAAGGGAGCTGCAGAGCCTGTGTGAGCAGGAGCTGCACGCAGAGCCCCTCAGCCCTGCAGCGCTCGGTCTGGTGCCAGAGCAGCCCCTGCTCTGCCCTGGCAGCTCCTGGAGGGGCAGGATGAGGCTGCATGAGAGGTTCAGGGCGGTCAATGGCTGAGCCATGGCTACGCTGGGGTGAGGGCACAGGCAAGCTGTGCCTCGCCTGACGCCTCTTCTCCCCCTAAAACCGACTCAGCAGCCTTTCTGAAGTCCCACTGATGTCCGTGCAGGAGGAGGTGCTTTTTGGCAGGACAGTGTGGGTCCAGCCTGGAGAGCCTGCGCTCAGAGACAGGGGACCTCCCTGGGCTGCTGGGTCTGTGCTCCTGAGCGTCCAGGAGCTTTCTGGGCTCAGGGGTGATTCTGGGGGCAGAAGAGCTCCCTGTTAAACCTCGTGCAGCAGGGATTGAGTGGGGACAGAGGGAGGCTGGTGTGGGGACCGAGGAGGCACCGGGGAGCCGCAATGCCCCAGGAAACAGCGGCAGGTGCAGTGTGTAATTTTTGATTCTAGTGAGGCCAAGACCTGTGAGAATGAAAAATAAAGATTGCTGAGCAAACATAACCCTGGAGCAGAGATAAGCAGTGCGCAGGGTGAAGGGCAGCCTGGTCCTTATCTGCCTCCTGGTATTGCTCATCCTGGTGAGTTTTCCCCCTCGGAGGGGAGACAGACAGCAGGACAAACGGCTCCGCGCTTAATGCAGTTTGGGTTTTTCAGTGCATCAGCGTCTTTAGGTCTCAGTCAAGATGGCTATCAGGAGACCTGCAGTTCTGCACCGTCTCAGGCCATTGCTAGCACTTTTGGCAAACCATTTTGGCCAAAAGAGTTAAAAACAACCTAAGCAGAGAAAGCTGTTCAGATGAATTTTAGGCATCACATAAGGTTTTGCTGGACAGTATTTTTTTACTGTCTCCTGGAATGTATTTCAGTCCCTCAGAACCTCTGGAGGTTCAAGCAGTGTTTTCACCACCTTTGCAAAGTCTTTCTGCCCAGCCAAGGCTGAGGTGGTAATTTTTCACAGACATAGGCTGGATGTCTGTCTGCTGCCTAAGAGGACATTGTGGGGACAGATAGGTCCTTTGGTGGCACTGTGTGAGATGAGGAGAGTGTGTAACTGCATGGGAAATCATTTAGCTGAAACAAATGATTTATAGAAAGCTAGAATACAAGCACAAGGAAGTACAGAAAAATAATTGGTGGGAAAAAAAATCCAAAACCCTCAGACAAACAAAAAATCCCAAAGCCACACCCCAGACAAGAAGTGGAGTCCTTTAGAGGATAAAGCCTTTTCTTTAAAATTCTTCTTCCTTCCTGCAACACCTTCTGTAATTCAGTGTTACAGCTTTTCATCATCCCTGGGTTTACAACAGGGAATTGCAAGTCTGTAATTTCATCTCAGAGCTTGGCCAGGACGTGTCCGGTGGCACACGGAACCCACCTACCCCCACTCCTGCAGCCTCAGAACAGCTCCAAGTGTGACAATGCTGGCAAATCAACCCCAGCACAACATCCTTGTGCAATAAGTGCAAAATTTTAGGTGTGGCTGCACAGATTAAATGGAGGTGGAATAAATCATGCAAATCCTAATGAAAGTTGAAAGCAATTTGGTTGCACTTCAATACGTTTCATCCGTCATCTCTCTTCTGAAGTGGAAATGCCGAGCCTGATGCGAATTAAACTTTCTCCCTCCTCCCTCTCCTCTTTCCTCCAGCTTTTCAAAAGCCCTTTTGAAAACCTGTGAATACCTTTCTTGGCTGACCAGATTTTACCCTTCCCATTCCTCTTTTAGCCTCCTAACTCTCAGCCAAGACAGTGACTCTAATTTGTAGAAGTCATGGGCTTGATTTGCATCCACAGTTCCTCCCTTGGCCCTTCCTTATCTCCCTACAGAAGGGAGGTGAGGCATGGTCAGGGATTGATGTGAAGTGCAAGAGCTGCTGAGATATTTGGCTCTTTAGGGCCAACACTTTCAGTGGTTACTTTTCCTCTTCAGGCTTAAGTGTCAGCCAGGGCAGGGTGGGCGGGTGGAAGCAACAGGTTTCCAAAACGAGGAGCTGCCCCTGGCAAAAACCAGAGTTCTGCTCCCTGCAGGCTGCTCCTGCCCGTGTCCCCCTCCCTGGTGTGTGTGTTTGAGTTGCCAGCGTGTGTTAAAGCACAACTCTCCCCTCTTTGTCTTGCAGGTAGAGGATGCCATGCTAATGTTTGACAAGACGACCAACAGGCATAGAGGTAAGAGGGGTTGGGAGCTCTGAGCTCACAGTGCGTGGCAACTTCTGCATGGGGGAGCAAAAACCAGATTGAGTGTGCTGAGCCGGTGGCTGAATCCGTGGCACTAAAACCCTCTGTCATGCAAAGGATTGGTTGGCATGGAATGTCCCATGCACGTGGAGTTTCTTGTTGGAAGTGACTTTCCTGGTCAGGCTAGTGACCTTTCTTTGGGAGGACCATTGTCAGGCTCCCTGGAGAGGGTAAATCCCGTGGAGCTGGCTGTGCTGAGGCTGCCGGGAAGCAGCGGCTCTGTACCGAGGGGCTGCCCTTAGTTAAGCTGAAATGCCAGGGAGTGAAGGTGCTAAACCCCTCCGCTTTCTTGGGATTGCAAGTGTGCTTGCTGGAGTTGTGAGGCTGAGTGAGGGATGCTCGTCCTCCAGTGCTGGTAGCTCTAAGCGAGCAGCAGCTCCAGAAGAGGAATTTCCCTGCACACATTTCACGAGAGACAAGGTTTCATTGCTGCTTGTACAGCTCTTTGAAAACGAGCTGAGGATTATTTTGCCTGTTCTGGCCATTCCTTTCAGTGCAAATAAATGATTCTGCCCTGTCTCTCGGAGGGCTGTTCCCGTTACCCCTGCAGCCGAGCTCTGGCAGCACTGCATTCTGCTGGGAGCAGCCAAGAGAAGCTGCCCTGGGAAAAGGCCCCAGGGCCCTGTTCCCTGCCCTGGAGATGGATTTTCTGCCGTGCAGCCCTGGGAGGCAGCGCGTGGCTCCTGCCCCCATGCGACGGCGCGGGCTCAGCGCTGGGGCGCTCCGTGGCTCCGGCCCCTGGGCTGGTCTGGTTGCTGTCTCAGGCACAGAGGTGTCAGCTGCTCTGAGTGGTTTGGGGAGGCTGCCAGTGGGGGGAAGGAGCCTGTGCCCGTCCTAGAGGGGAAGAGGAGAGGGGGCAGACGCCTCCCCTCACCTTCATCTCCATCTCTGCACAGGGTCAGCAGAGCTGACCCCGACGCAGTCTGCACCGCTCAGTGCTCTGATGTTTGCTGTAACAAGAAACTCAGTGTGAGCAGATGGCTGCGTGAGTCAGGCAAGCCTGGGGATAGCATTCCCTCCCTCTCCCTCCAGCAGCTCCCTCCCAGGCACCGATTCCTCTCTGAAATCAGAGATCATAGAACCCTGGAAAGTTCAGCGGCAGAGAGCAAAAGATTTGCTCAGGAAGATCATCTCTTCTGGGCCAGGGAAGGTGTGTGAGCAGCCGCTGCCCACCCATTTGTAACAGGGACCTGTTCAAGGCTCTTACTTAGGTTGAAAAGTTCAACCCCGGACAACTTCCTTTCATATCCAGGGCATTTTCCACCCTTCTCTATGCAATCTCCCTTAAACGGGCCATAAAGACTCTTCCCCATTCAGGATCTTGGCACATCGTTTGTTGCATTTGAAAGCTGCCTGCTGTGGAGGTTTGGTGCCCGGCACCAGGGTCCCGTGGCCCTGTGGTCGGGGGCAGCTGGGGACAAGGAGACCTGGGGGGCCCTGGTCCCAGCCAGGTGTGTACTGAGCAGGTTCGGCCTCTGAGGCAGGTGGAGGTAGTCTCTATTGCTGAAATGTCCCAAATCCTGGGGTTTGGTTCTCCCTTGACAGTGCCTGCAGTGAGCTCTGCTCCTGCCCTCCAGGCTCTGTGGTCTCACCCCCTGTGCCCGCCCTGCCCGAGCTCTGCTGCCGGCGTGGGCAGGAGGCTCTGCAGGGGCATTCAGCCAGGGCAGCAGTGTGTGAGCCCGTGCTGTGCTTCCTGCAGGATGCTGCTCTGGTGCTCCTCAAGGTGACCCTGCTCTGTCCCCCTCCGCTGGCTCCGTGCTGCTGTAAGCACTTCCCGAGGCGGGAGGGCACGGCGAGTGTTGGTGCCTGTGCTCTGCGAGTGCTGAGCTCTGCTCGAACAGCCCTGCTTCAGCGTTTCTCTGCTCTTCGGGGAGGCTGCAGCTCTGAACCTGGGTAATGAGCCCCGCAGGATGGATTCCTTGTCCAAAAGCATCTTTCCACTGACTTGCCTGGAGAAAAGGTCTGCTGAAGATGAGGGCTGCAGGTCTGGGGAGGCACCTTAGTTGCCGTGAAACCTTTTGGGTTTTCCGCAAAGGGCTTTTTCCTCACTCTGTGTGTTGAAGATGAGAGGCAACAGGTCATCCTTTTCTTTCTCCTGGGAATTTTGTGAATTTATTTCTCTGGCTAATTTTTTTAATAGCTTGTTTTTCCTACATGCAAGCCATGACATTTGGCTCCACATTAGCATCCCAGTGTAAGCTCCTGGATGAGATCTAAGTGGGGAGGAACTAAGGACAGAGAGGGCTGAGCTCTGGGTCCTTAGCCCTGCAAAGTACAGGTGGAAAGAAAAATCAAGTGTAAAAGGCAGAGTAAGAGTCCTCTTCATCTTCACACTTGAATTTATCCAGCCTTTTGTGGCACTGTTTTCCTGCTCTGCACAGGTAGCTACTGCTAATCAGCCTAATGAACTGGCTCGGGGTTGTGGTGATGAAGTGAGTTCTGCCGCCCCGACCGCCGATAAAATCACCCCAGATTTTACAAATTGTGACACTCTGATTGTGTTGGAAGCATGTTTAAAATGCGGTAGTGAGCAGCAACAGTGTTAATGGCAATTCTTAAAACCACTTGTGGGTTGCAATCTGTATCTTCAAATTAGCCACGGGAAAGAGAAATGGCAGATAAAATATCCTCTGTGGTTTGCTGTCGTTAGTCTATGCCCGGAATAATCATCGTGGGCACGGAAAGGGAAAAGGATTAAAATTCACTCCCTACTGCTAGAAGGCAAGATAATTTTCCTTGCAAGCAAATTGAGAGGGTTTGTTGACATAATTCTGGCACGTGTGTGTTGCTTCTGTGTGTGTACTTGGGGAGTGTGTAACTCACCTGCACCCACACTGCTTGGGGGAAAAGCAGGGATTGAACCAGGAGAGCAAGAGGGGTTTTCAAAACTGCTCACCCTGGCTGGAAAGCCCCACCCAAAATAGAACTTCATGCCTTGCATGGAGCACTTTGCCTCTGTGGTGGGCTTGACCTTGAAGGTCTTTTGCAACTTTATTGAATCTGTGATTCTGTAACCTTAAAAATGCCATCAGGCCAGTCATGCTGTGCCTCTGCTGGAGTATTTTAATGTCCAGCTATTCCTGGATGTTCTCTAAGGAAAATAAGACTCAGCTCTGGCATTTCATGCTGATCTATTTAGCTGTATTAAAGGCAGGCTGCAAAATCTGAGAGTCTAATTGGAGTGGTTAATTTTTGGAGTATTTTAGGCAAGGCAATCCCTGCAATCACTGGCATGTCTCCTTCCAGGGGCTCTCCTGGCTATGACAGCGGGCAGACCAAGAACCAGCACTTGATAAGCAAATACCCCTGGGTCAGCTTGTTTAGGTGCTATTTATTTTTAGAAAGAAAGTGTTGGTGATCCTCTATTTCTGTTCTACTGTATTTCTACACTTCTCTGCAAACCACACACGAAAGTTCTCCCAACATTCTGGCAGATCACTTTTGTCACTTCAGTGCCTAAAATTTCATAGAGCTGAAAATTACTGGGTCAATCTTGAAAGGATTCAGTAATTGGAAAGAAATGGAAAAAAAAGTGTGGTGTTATTTTGTTACCCTTGCAAAGTGCAGATAAAATCTGGAGTTCAGCATTAGTTATTGATCTTTGGGGGTGGAGGGAGCCTGGCAGGATGATGATGTCCTTCTAACCTCATTATGGAGAGGAGCTCCGGGAAGCGTTTCGGTGTCTGGGGTGGGGCTGTGCCCTTGGGCTGTGCCGCACTGGGCAGTCCCAATCCCGATCCCACAGCCAAGGAGGGTCTGCTGCTCCCAGCAGAGTGAGGAAGCCCCAGACACAGCAGGCTGCTGTTGAGAAGAGGCAGGAGGGACAGTTAGATCAGTCAGAGGGTGCAGGAGTGGCTGTCCTGAGGTGGTGGCAGCGTGAGGTGAGGTGAGGCAGGAGAAAGGGGCTCAGAGTTCATGTCTCGGTGGGATGCTCTCAGCCCTGTGTGATCCCTGCCAGCCTGTGCTTGTTCCATGGGCGCCTGCAGCCTTCAGCCACCCCTGAGGCTGTCCAGGACCTGCGTCATGACAGCCCCACGTCTTGAGCTCGCAAAAAGCCCAAGATTTTGAGTGACTGAATCCCCCCAGCTGTAATTGCGGGTATTGAATGTAATACTATATGTTTTTCAAAGCCGTCCAGCCCCCAGAGTTATTTTCATATCACTTAACCCTCTTGCACAGTTAAGGATGGCAGCGGAGAGAGGAGGGAAGTGACAGCATGTGATTTGGACTCCTTTAATCTTAAAACTAAACAAAATTACAGCGAGACAGGCTGTCTGTGGGGTACAGACAACGTGCTAGGGGTTAAAACATCTCCTGAGACGGAGGCTGATGGCGGCAGAGCTCCGCGGTCACTCGGTGTTCTGCAGGTGCTGCAGAGTGGTTTTTTTGTGAGGAGGGTGCTCGGGCAGGGCTGGGTGGTGGCCGAGCACCCCCTGGCCATGCAGGGATGCCCACTGTGCCCTGAGCGGGGCACCAGGAACGCTGCTCGTGTGGCATCGCAGACACGTGGGCACTGCGGTGCCCAGGGCTGGGGGTGATCTCAATCCACAGAGCTCAGACTGAAAGATCAGTGTCCCCATGCCACCAAGGCCACACCCCAGAGCACAGGACTCTTCCGTCCAGCAGATTCCAGGGCATGAAAGTAATTGTCCAGGTGGAATCAGTTGGCAGAATGGCTGTGTTTATTGGGACACACGGCAGTGATGCTGTTAGAGAGATATCGGCTGTGCCTCGGTGAAGGAGGAAGTTTTTCTGAGGAGAAAAATAGCCTTTTGTGTTCTGTCCGTCTGCCAAAACCTCAGTTCTGGAGCTGATCTCTGAAGTTTTAATTGACATTTTTATAGATGAGATATAAATATAATTAAGTCACTGCAATTATTTGTTTATCGCCATCTCCCTGAAGTCAAGCAAGGTCATGTGCATTTAAAAATACATCCCCAGGCAATTTTGAGAAAAGAGTAGTTAAAATATATAGAAATAATTGCCTAATTTGGTCATTTTAAGCGTAGCTTTTCTTGGCAGCAGCCTGGCTATAGCACCGAGTATCCTTAGAACTGCTCAGAGGGAGCCTTCCCTCAGCTCACAGATTGTGCTTTTTAGGAGGCTGGAGCTGAGGGAGAGCTGCTCCAGCAGGTTTGACCCACAGATTTGGGGAAAGCATCCACAGACACAGCAATGATGTTTTTTTAAAACATAAAGTGCTTTAAGGGCTTTGGATGAAACGTGTGACATAAGCTATAAATGGAGGCAGTGTTATTGTTATTGCTTTCCGAGATGAGACGGGCTTTTATTCCCCTGTCAGCTGTATCACTTCATAAATGGGACTCCAGAGAGTGTGCTTGTTTTGCGGGAAGCGCTGCCTCCACACCGCTCCCTCCCTGTGAAATCCATCCCAGGGACCTGAGGCTGGCAGCAGAGAGATTTAACCCTTGGTGGCAGAGCTGAGGGGTGTTTGTCTTCCCCGCAGGATCAGGGGAGCAATAGCTGCACACAGGGGGTTTGGAGCAATTTTTAAGCAAATATTTGCTTCCAAACTTCACGCGAGGGCTGCGAAGATTCATTAGTTAATATTATTTACCATTTGCACACCTATCAGTGAACACCATCAGTCACACCTGTCTGTTTAGATTGCAGCAGTGACATATGCCATGTTAATATTTTATATGTGTGTGTTTTTAGTATTACATCCCCGCTTATAAATATTCATTTCTTAAACACATTAACGGCTGCGATGCTGCAGAGCAGCACTGACACCTCTGCTCCGTGTCAGCAGCTCTCCCCCAGGCTGGGGTTCCAAGGTGGGAGTCAGAGGGGGGAGAAGGCAGCGGCTCCAGGAGAGCTGCTCTGCCCTCTGGGCTGGGGATCCAAGGTGGGAATCAGGAGAGGTGGGGGAGAAGGCAGCGGCTCAGGGAGAGCTGCTCTGCTCTCCGGGCTGGGGGTCACTTCCCAAGTTTCCCTTTGGGCACCAGATTGTCCCCCTTAGGCTGTCTGAGATGATGGGGACTGTGGGCGTCCCCTTGGGACAGGGTGACGGCTGTTTGGGGACAGGGCCATGCCCGTGGCTCGCCCAGCTCTGTCCTGCTCCCTGCTTCGGTGTTAATAAACACAAAACAAAGAGGAAAAGCTGCCAGTTCTTGGATCCTTCTCCCTTGTCTTTTAATTTCCTGGCCAGTGCCTATCGCCGCTGCGTCGGGGCACCTGACGTGAAGTGTAAAAATAAACACAGTCAGGCCGGTGTGAGCCCCGCGTCCCAGCGGGCTCCGGTTGGGAATAGCAAATCAGGCTCCTGGCCACGCTTTTCCAGGCGATTATGGAACGTCTCGGGTGGTTACAGTCATTCTGCCCCTGGCCTCACGCTGGATAATGCCACCTGAGGCTTGGAATAATTGCCCGGCTCTGTACTGTCTGTCAGACCTTATTGCTTAATTTTATACCCGTAATGAAAATTCCATCCAGACTAGGAGATGGAGCGAGCAGCTGCCCTGGCCACGATGCATCAAGAAAGAGATGTCTGTGGATGCTTTCTCTGAACAAGGGGGGAGGCTCCACTTGCAGCAGCATTCAGGAAAGGGGTGACATTTTCATTTTCTTGTTTAGCAAACAAAACACTATAGTAATACTAATTAAGAAAAAATGTCCCTCTAACCTCCAGTAAAGGCTGCAGACTCAGCCTGGCAATTAGTTTGGAACCTCTAGTATCAGAGACGTTACATTACCTATCCACTTAAAAGCACATTGGAAGGACAGTGAGGTTGTAAACTCATTTGTATCTTGTCCCCATGGCCAACATGGGTGAAGAAATCACTTTATTACCTGTGCCCAGAAGAAGAGCCCTGTGCAGCCAGACCTTTCTGAGCTGGATTTATCCAGCATCCCTTCCATCAGCCCTTGCACAAGTTCAGGAGATGTTGGCTGAGGGGCTCAGGCCGGGGCACTTGCCCTCCCCAGGATGGAGCCTCAGAGCCAGAGGGCACAACTGGCGAGGGAAATGCAACATCTTCTGTGCACAGGAGACCTTGAATAGCTTTTCATGTCAGTTGAGCTTTCTGGGATGCAGAAAAGGATGGTTTTGCAGATCCGAAGCTGATACCTTGATGCCTTGGGTGGGACAGCAGAGGCACAGAGATGGGAGAGGGCAGCGCTGCTCTTGCAGGTGTCTATGGTGTCTAGGGCAGGACCACGAGCAGGAACGAGGCATTTCCTTCCCCTGGAACTGCGGTTTATGGTCTCTGTCTTGAAGAGAAAAATGTTCATTCACTTAGTCCTGAAGTGCATCAATAACAATGCAGCTAAACCACAATCGTGCTGGATAGGGCAGAGGAAATCAGCAGAGCCACTCTGGTCTCTGCAAGGTTCTTCAGCAAGCATAAAGTGAGGGTTGTGCAAATATTTCAGAAGTTTTCTAAATGATGGTCATGGTTCTGTCACACTTGCAGGGGGTGGGCTCGTGTTAGAGACGCCACATCGTGTGCCCGGCTGAGGCTGCCTTGAGGAGTGAGCTCATTTAATACGAGCTCAGTTTGCCGTCTCACTGGCACTGCTTGAGTGACAGAGAAATTAGCACAAATCCTGATGATCTCTGAGCAGAAAGAACCCCTAAAAGCCACAAATAAGTTCTTGCTTATGAATCTACCCAGCTGATGAAACGCAATCCCCTTCTGCTTCCCAAATTCAAGAGCCAAGTGATTAGCAGGGAGCACTCTGAGCCTTGTGGGACTGTTTGGAAATGTTAATTGAGGAAAGGCCAGAAATGGGAGGAGATCAAAATGCAACATTTCCATAGACGGGCAGTCTGCATACAAGAGGCAGAATTAAAATCAGCGTGGTGACCTTGAGAAAACAGGCAGCTCCTCGCAGCGTGCCCAAAAATGTGATGTGAAACTAGGGAGAGACGCTGCCTCACTCGCTCCCTGGAGCGTTGGTTCCTTCTCCCAGTGGATCGCAGGGAGCAGACTGGGCCAGTCCTCTCCCTCGTGCACAGGGGGAGCTTTTGTTTTGCACAGACCTGTGCTTTCTGCTGGTCGAGTTTGATAGTGGATGTGTTGGAGCCCTTGCAGTGAAGGTGAGGAGGGTGTGGCAGGGAAGGGACTGCTTTGTCCCCCTGGAGTGACCCCCTCTGCCACTCGCCCGGGCCCCGCTGCAGCCTTTAATTGTACAAGGTCATTGCCATATGTAAAAGCCTCCTGGAGATCTGTTTGAACAGATAACACATCCCCTATCCCCGAAATCTTGAGATTCAGCAGAAACAGAGGTTACACAGACAGTGCTGGTAACGAAGCTCGTGCCCCTGAGCCTCCGTCAGAGCGGAGCTGCCGCTTGATCTCCCTGTCCTCACACCTCGGGCTGTGGCTCTGTCTCTGGACATTGAAGTGTTGGGAGTTCGGGGGATGCTGATCGGAGCTGTAGGTGCACCTGTGCAGGTGCCTGAGCACGTGCTCGGGTGTGTGTCCCTCCCTGGGGACAGCGATTGCTCCCAGGGTTGTTTCTGCAAGGCAAAAGCTCCAAGTGACTCTGCTGCCAAAGAAGAGCTTGTCAGGGGGGTGGAAATGGAAGATTTCTTTAATTAGTTTGATTAATATGTCCTGGAATAGAGTGATTTTGCTTATCCTGTATGTTTTTTGTCCATATAAGCTGAAGTAAGAACATCTGGCATTTTTTTCACTGGATCCGATAGAATAAGTTGAAAAACGGCTTCTTTCAGGAAACTGCAGGTCGGCACATTTGGGTTGTGGGTTTTATCTTTTTAATTTATTGAGTGTTTTCTGGACCAGAAAACTACCTTCAGCTAGAGTAGTAATTCACAGATTGCTCCCCATTTCAAAACACCTTCCAGTGCTAAGAGTTTCCTGAATTCTCTGCTGTGGAAGGAGTTCAGAAGTGAACAGATCCAGTCCCATTAACCCTCCTCAGCCCTTCCATGAGTGATTCCAAACCCCTTTCCAGCTGAGCAGGGAACGGAGCCCTGCGTTGTCCCAGTGAATGGCAGGGCAGATGTGGCAGTGGGAGCACCGAGTGTGATCCAGGCTGGATCCATGGCTTTGACCACGGAACCACCTCTCTCCATATTTGCTCTCACTGGGGCCAGTGCCAGCCCCAGTGTGAGTCAGGTGGGAGTTGGGAGGTTGACTTCAGTCACAGCAATGCCCTGGTGATGGAAATCTTCCCCAGTATCCATTGCAGGAGTCACCCATGAGTGCACATGTTCCATAGGGCACGGGAGGTTAGGGCAGGAGCCGTAGGGAGAAACCTGGCAGGAGAGTTTGCTGCGTTGGGGAAACAAATATTCCCCCGTCAGCTCACAGGAAATGGGGATGAGCTAAAATCACTTTTAGTCTTGGTAGGGGTTTGGCTTTTGCTATTTCTGTTCCTGTTCTAGCAGCTCTGTTCCTCTTCACCCTAAACCCAAACTGATAAAGAGGTAAAAATATTTGCTTTTCTGCTGTCTGGATGTAATTGCAGAAAACAAAAAAATCAGATTACAGAAGTGTGGGATTTTTTTTTCCTATTCCCCTACTGCTGGTGGTGTCACAGAGGTTTTCTCCTGGCCCTTTGGCGTCGTCGTTCTCCACCCCTGCCAGGACAGGAGCTCAGAGCCAGTCCCATAGCTGGTCCTGTCGTTTGGGGTTCGGGAGCAGCAGGAGGGTGGTGGGAGGTGGGGATGGGCTGCGAACCTGCCTGGCTGCCCGGGGAAGGAGCAGCTGCGGAGGGAAGATGGGAGCAGCTGTGGCTATGAAATTAGTCATTCTGTGAAGAAATGGATTTGATAAATAATAAAACAGTGGTATTAACAACAGATGCTTTCCAGGTCAGATGACTTTGATAAAGGCACCCAACAGCCATGGGTAATGGTATGAAAAATATGTATCTATATTTATAGATCTATTTATATGAAAAGGCATATAAATAAGTGTGTGTGTGTGTATGCTCTCTGTAAATGTACCTGACATTTTATTTCTGGTTTAAAATGACAGTGGAAGTGTCGCTGCTCCTGTTCTTCACAGGCTTTGAGACTTGTCAAGAAAACCTGAAATTTGATCAATTCCCCGAACCCAGAGCTCCCTCCCCTCCTTTCCACAGCACAGGCTCCATTTGTTTTTATATTCATACCTTTTCATTTTGATAACTGTTTTGATTTGTAAAATGCTATGCCTTATACAATGTTTTCTTTATGATGATGTAGTGTGCTCTTCTTATCTTTCACCTTAAATCTTTGATAAGAGCATTTTAAAAATGAAATTGCTACCTGGCACCATTACACACTCCTGGCTGCCTGCCAGCAGAGACAGAGCTGCTGGAGGAGAGGAGAGGCTGTGGAGAGCCTTCCCAAGGAGTGCAGGAGCTGGGGTGGGATGGAGGAGGCTGAGGAGGGGAGGAAGCACGGCAGGGCTGGCCCTGCCCTCGGCTGGCACTGCCAGCGCTGTGGCCTGGGGAGCAGCACCCCTTTGCGGGGTGGGTGTGCTGCCAGGGCTCAGCACCAGCCCCGCTCCTGCAGTCTCTGAACATTCCCCTCAGTTCCCTGTTAATCCAGGGACTGTCCTCACAGCCACGCTGGGAGCAGAGGGAGCCCACAGGGGTCATTTCATTTTCTCCTCGAAGCTGTCGGACTGAACTTTGGGGTTGTGCTGTTTTGGCAGGGTAAGCCTGCATCGCTGGAGTTTCCAGCACATCCGAGTAATTGAAATGATTTTGGATAACTGTTGGTTGTGCCGCGGAATGTGATTTATCGGGGGAGGCATCAGTAGTGGGAATATCAGTAAATAGAACTGTCTGACATGGCAGGTCATTTTTATTTTAATGTGGTAGATTTAATGAACTCTGGTTGTTATAATTCATGGCAGTGTGGAATGCATCCATCCCCGCTCCCGATGACATTTGTTGCTGCTCTGTCCTTCGTTAGTGCCGTTATTATGGCTGGAGAACTCCGCTCTCTCCTTACGTTCCCAAAGTGCCAAGGCTTGGCTGATGAATTGTTGCCTTTTCAATGCTGTTAGCAATAAACGTAGCCAAAAACTTCCCCAAGTGGTTCGTGCATTATAATTTATTATTATTAATGAATCTCTTGAAAGGCCGTTTGCAGAGGCCTGTGGGCATTTCCCAGGTTTTGGGGACGTGGCTGTGGCCGTTCCTGCTCTGACACCTCTCAGCACTTTGTGGGGTTGGAGCGTGTTGAGGGCAGAGCCCCAGATCTGCTGTCAGGTGATTTAATAGCGCTTGTGTCCAGCCTAACCCAATCTATCTCACCTTGCTGAGAAGAAGGAAAAAAAAATAATCCTGCATCAAAATTACTGCTTTTGGAACTGTCTTGTCTCTTTTGAGGGGGAACTGGAGACAACTAGACAAGCTTCAATGGAAGCGAATAAAGAAATGTTACTTTGTGAACACAATCTTCTGGTACCAGTCGCTTCTCAACAGCCATTCAATCAAAATGCTAATGGCAAAGGCAACAAGGGAGCGAGGTTATTGTAATCCTAATTGATAGGCTGCAGGGATGGGGTTTGATAAGTGCTGTTGAAGAGATGTTTTTGAAATATGATTCCCTTTAATTACAGTGATACTAATAAAAACTGAACAAATGATTTAATGATAGTTTTCTAGGTAACGGCCTGAAGATTTTTGTTCCAGTTATTTGGGAAGTTGTTGGGTTTTTTTTTCCTTTTTTAACCCAGAAATTATAAAAATCACCTTAAAAATGAAGCCGTAGTGGCAGGTAGTGACTTTATCTCAACTTGCATGGCTACTTTGCATCAAAATTAATACTGTCACATCTGAAGCTCTTGAATAAGAAATCCAGTCATTTATTTATACAATAGACTTCACTGAAAGCCCACAGTTGAAGCCACATTGCATGTAGGAATGCATTTAATATCTAATGCTTATAATAATTAGGATCAATTATGCCAGCAAGGATTTAAAAATACATTTTGAGGGAGGGGCTGAGGGGTATTCACGGGGGTTTTACAGCGCATCAGGAGCAGGGTTGGATCGTATGAATGGAGATCATTGGCATTCAGTACCGGGAAGCTCCAGACTCTCCCAGTGCAGCAGCATTTTCCAGGCTCCCTGGTGGGTGGGAGAGCTGTGCCAGTGCTCCACGTGCCCCTGCTCCGTGCCTCGTGTCTTGCCTCTGGAAATAGGAACGCAAACAGAAAGGGGAGATCTGTCACTGACAGGCAGCCTCCGTCTCAGCTAATTTTTGACGATTTAATTGATAACAAAACAAATAATTTTTTGGGGGAGTGTGTGTGTTTTGCTGTTGTTGGCATGGGTAGAGGCTCCTGGGACAGGGAGGATGCTCTCTCTGCCTTTCAATTTGTCAAGCTCTCTCTCAAAGATCTGCCAGAGAAGAAAGGGTAATTAATAGGCTTGAAGTCATTTCCGATGTGTCAGTATTTCTGCCTTGCTTCCAAGTGATAATGTTCGCTGGCTCGAGGCCTCCGGGGAGCCTTCCATCTTATTAACTTGTCTAGGAGAAACAGTGAGTGGGGACAGCTTGGGCCAGTGGGTGACATGAAATAAGGATTTGTGCTGCAGCGAGCTGTAAACACGGGGGCCAGTTGAGTAAAAAGTGGAAAGGAAAAAAAATAAAGGAAGAAAAATATATTAAAAAGGCCACTGGTCACAAGTGCAGCTGATGGAGGGGGGGCTGTGCTTTATTTAGGGCAGCCTGTACTCAGTGCTGGAGCTGATTTTGTGCTGTGTCACCCATGGCCAACTTGGGCCGTGCCAAGGCTGGGTCCTGGCTCTGTCTGGGCCCCTTGCAGTCACCGTGGCCCAGCCTGTGGCCTCTGCTGCTGGACACCCTCGTGTCAGATGGGCTGTGGTGGTGTTCTGTTTTGACCAGAGGGGAACGTGGAAATGCAGGGCTGTGCCGTGGGTGTAGTGCCATCCTGCCCAGGGCTGTCCTGCACGGCTGGGCACACGGAGCCCCTGCCCGAGGGTCTTTGGGATGCTCACGTGTAGCCCTGCGAAGGGACCTGTTTGTCAGCTCCCCAAGGGCTGGCTCTGTCTCCTCATCGCTCGGCTCTTTGCCAAGGCGCTTGGCACTTTTTGTGGCGTTTCTCAACTGCAATTGAGAACTCAAGTGTTAGACTTGGGACACTCGGGTGTGAAGGCGCCTTCGTTCTCGGAAGAACCACAGGGATTGAGTAATGCTCCATCCCATGCAGAGCCCGGGACACACATTGGGGCTTGCACAACACTCCAGTGGAGCTGAGCAGCAGTGACAGCTCCCTGGGTGCCCTTGGTGAGGGAGCCTTTGGCTTCAGTAAAAGCTGGAGGGGAGGCTGGAGAGAGGGACAGAGGGGCGAGGGCAGAGCGAGGAGAGGGTGTCGGGGGCAGTGTGGGTGCAGCCCACCCTGCCCTGCTCAGTGCCACCAGAGCTGTTACCTTCATGGCAGATGTGTCCTTACGTAGGAGGTGCTGCATCTGCAGTTGAACCTTTTTTGCTTTTCTTGGCTCGGTTTTCAGTTCCCCTCCATCGCACAGGCGTGAGAGCAGCTCCATGAGCCGTTCAGGAGGGACCCAACGGGGACAGCGCCGGTCCCACCGTGGACGAGCTGTTCCTTGGGACTGTTCCCTTTGTGATGTTTTGAAGTAGCAAAACTTGGCGTTTCGGGTCACTGGGAAGGAACAGGATGTCTTTCACATATTGACAGGTTTTTGTTCCTTCTCTTTTCTTTCCTGATCTCACTCCTGTTTGTCAAGCTCAATTCTCATATTCCAGAGAAGTTACTATTGCTAAACATCTGTGCCGGGCTCTTGGCAAAGTGTGAGGTGGCCACAATGAAAAAACAAGGAGCCACCTCAGAGCTCTGTGGTGATTAAGCCTTAACTGGCAAGTTCTTCCCTTCCACTGCAGAGTGTGTTTCTGCCCAATGCAGTTCCCCTTGCAAGCACTTGCTAGGGAGGCTCTGGTATAACCTAATTAAAATTTGGTTTAATATTCTGTGAAAATGAAAACTGAATCCTCCCTGCTTGAAAGAATGACCGTGCATGTATTAGTCCTCTGTGTTGTTGTTGTTATTGGCTTATTCAAATATTAACACTGCCTGCACGCTCGGAATGATGGTTTGGGTCCATTAACAGGGCTTAATTCTCAAATTTAATGATGAGTGATACACAGGAATTTGTGAAAGCTGCTTGCTGGTTATTTTTTATTGTGTTTTTTTATGCTAATGCTCCTTCCTGGAGGTAAATAAGAGGAGGGGATGCTGGGCAATATTATTACTGTGAAATTAAAATAAAGTCTCATTATTTGAGGATGGAATTTAGTGGCTGAAGGTTTACTCTTCATCTGTAGCTTCATTCTGAATTCTTCCAGCTAATTACCTCCTGATTAGTTGAGGATAGTCATTGCTCACCTTGGCCTTGAGCGTCAGGTTATCTCCTGGGCAGGGTGCTAGGTTTTGGGATGTATTTGGTACATGTGAAGAAGGTATTGACCTCCGAAAAATAGGTAACAGCAACTTCCCTGCATTTTCTGGTCAGATTTAATTCTTCCTTAGGAAAAAGCTTTTTCGGGAGGAAAAAAATACAGAATTTAAAGCTGGAATTTATTTTAAAAAACACCAAAACCTTTTATTCTTGCACTGAAGATGGGAAAATTACCAGAATGTCAGAAAACCTCCAACTGTCTGAATGTTTTCCCCGCTTTCCCCACCTGTCTTTCTGAACTTGATTTTAAATGTGGAAATATCTCAGTTTCTGATCTACTGAAGGTTCCCATCAGTGACCAGCAGAAAGGCTGCTCTGGTGTGTCTCCTGTGGGCAAAAGATAACTTTAAAAAGCGCCGGGTTTATCTGGAGAGAGCGGGGTGCGAGGCAGGAGCCATGGGGATGGATCACCGGAAACTTTCTCTGCATGGGGAGCAGGGCTGGGAGGATCTGCCAGGAAAATGTGTGAGGAAAATGCCCTCCGAGCAGATGTGGGGATTGCAGAGTCTCTGTGGTGTCGGAGGCGCTTTCCCAAGCCGGGCAGGGCAGCCAAAGGCAGCGCAGCCCTTCCCAGAGCCTGCTGCCTCCTCCCAGGGCCAGGGCTCTGGAGGGACTGTGGCCAGGGCTGTGTCGTGATGGCAGCTCGAGAAACAAGAGCTGTGTGCAGTGTTTGGGAGGAGAGCCCTTATGGCTGAGACTTTCAAGGGAAGGTGCTCAAAGGCACAGTGAGGCTTGTGAGGGACAGCCCAGGGTCGGTGTCTGGCTGCACAGGTGCCCACCCTGTCTGGGAGAGCGCAGAGCCCCCCAGCAAGGAGCCCACCCACGCTGGGCTCGGGGGGTGCTCACGCCAGTGGGAATGCTGCCCTGACGCCCTGGTTTGCCCTGTGCCACCCCGAGCCTCACTGGTGCTCTGCCCGCAGGTGACCCCTGAGCCCTCGGACTGACCGAACCGGGGGCAGCTCGTGGGGTGAGGTGGGCTCAGGCTGGGCAGGATGGGTGAATTTGGAGTCACCAGAACAGCCAACAGCTGCTTTCAGGGCAGTCGCTCGCTCACACAGCTCCTCTGAGGTGATTTTGGGCTTGCCATGAGCACGCCCGGCTGGAGCGGGGGCCATGCCATCACCTCGGGGGGGGCTGCATTATTTCCCAGTCCCTCCGCGCTCTACAGCAAAGGGTAAATCATCCATCCCAGGATTTTCGGATGGAACATGGTGTCAGGCGGCTGTCAGCCTTACCAGGCTGAAACCACGATGACATCATGAAGCAGATCAAAACATTAAGTCTTTAAAACCATATGTTCGATGTGTCATATCACAAGGGCTTTCTATCCCTGCTGATAACGATCAGCCACGCGTTATCTGTGCTTTCTCGCCTGTACATTTCTTACAAGCTGATAAACTTTGAGCTGGATGAGAACCAAGTGTGCCACATTGGGGACGTGTGGAGTGGGGCTGGAATGGCCTGCCCGGGGGCTGATAACAGGGTGATAACAGGACCTGCTGTTCCAGGTGATTCTCAGAACCCCTGGTCCAGGTCCTCTCCCCAGGCATGGTGGGCTCCAGGTGCTGCAGGGATCCTGCCAGCCTTGCCCATGCTCCGCAGCCAGGTAGCCAGTGTGGCCAGCAGGAGCAGTTAAATACCAGAAAGTGTCGGTGTTTCAGGAGTGGGATGCCTCGCTTCACTTGGCATTTTAATCTCTTCCAGCACTAGGTTGGAATAAGCACATTTTTAGCGTGTGGTCATTTATTTTGTTAAAAACCAAAGCATTATTCATAATTATGCTGTTTTATGAGAGTATCCATAGCAGTGTTCTTCCTGTGGTTGGCTGTGGGAGCTGGAATAATATTTGAATAAGAGCCCTGGGGAAAGGACACGCTCACATTCGGCGCGGGGCTCAGCCTATTGAACTGGTGTCTAATTACCTCTATTCAGCACCACTGCTCCAGTTATCAGCCGGCGTCAGGGGGAAGGCCAGCGCTTCAAAATGACACAGATTGTTAGAGAACATCAAACTTTTTTAATGCAGTTAATGATCCTCAGCTATAAATAGCTTGTTCCCAGTGACTGGCTCTGAGGGTTTGTGCTGAGCTGCACAGCACTGTAGTTTGTTGGGTTTTCTTTTCTCCTTCCGTAGGTGCTGTAGGTCCTTCCCCCCAAATGCTTTACAAACAGGATAAACAGACCCTTTCTGGGTCGGGAAGTGAAGGTCCTGCCAAGCAGGAATATGCCCGAGGTTGTGTATGAGGTGGGAGTCTGGCAGCTTCGTCCTCTGGTCTTTCGAGTCTTGCCCCCACCAAGGACTGGAATGGGGATGGCTCCTCTGGGGCTCCCCACCTCTCCCGTGCCACTGGATAATCTTCTGGGAATGCCCAGGCCTTCGTTTTCTGGCAAGACAGGCAGCTTTCCTGTATGCTGTGCCCCCGAAGGTTCCTTTGCCCTCTCTCCAGTTAAATGCAGCCAGATTCCTGGAGGAGAATTTGGAGATGGGGCTGAGTTTGGTGGCAGCTGCAGCCCAAGAGCTTGAAACAAGAAGGACTTGGTCCAGAGGAGCCCTTGTCCTGGCAGTGCCCTGCTCTGACCCAGTGAATCCCTGAGCGAGTGTAAATCTGCAGAGGGGAATTGTCTGCTGGAAACCTGGCCGAGGCATTTCTCTGTGCTCGGCTGTATCACGAGCAGTTCTACTCCCTGGGAGTGCACAGATCCCTGTAGGTTGCTTTACCCTTTACAAAATGGAATTTGAACCAGCCAAGAAGTCTGAGAGTGGCACTTAAAAGCTCGCAGAGCCGCAGACACGCTGAGCCGGCCGCTGGAAGCAGCATGAGGCTGGGACGGGGCATCAGGCCGAGCTCCAGAGGGTTTCCAGTCAGCAGCACTGCTGAGCATCCCGGCAAAATACTGCTGAAAGCCCCCGAAAGCCTGAACCGACGGCTGAACTTTGCTGCAGCGGCAAACAGCCGCGTTCCGCTGCCCAGAGGCCGCGGTGAGACTGCCACAGCTTTGTTCTCCGGAGCCTGCAGGGACCGCAGGAAAAGGTCATCGCACGAGCACCGCTTCTCCACGGAGAGCTCTTTGTCTGCTTTGAAAGCCGGGAAGCAAAGGGGATTCTCATGGAATGCCTCCCCAAGCCCGCCCCACACGTTCGCGGCCCCAGCCTGTGCTGGATCCGTGGGCTTTGGCTGCTGTCGGTGCTGCGGATTTGCTCCCAGCGCGGGCGAGGATGAGCAGGGGATGGAGCTGGAGGCCTGGGCACTGCGAGAACACCCCAGGGAATGCTCAGGATGTGTAATTAGTTCCCCCTTTCCTCTCTGCCTATGGCTGCTCCTGGCGCTTTTGTTTTTAAGGATAAAGATTTCAGCGTTTTCCCCAATGGTTTGAACAAAGGTTGAGCGCGGGGGGAAATCCATAAAACAATGTCACCAAAACACGGGGAGGAGAGGGAGGCTTTAATAAAGCTTTGCCAGGCCTGTGCAGCTGGGAATGAGGCTGGGATGGATTCGAACGGGAAGGAGGCGCTGCAGAAGGTCACCTCTGAAGGTGGCAGATGACAGAGCGGCATGGCCACGCTTCTGGGGGAGCTTTGGCAGGAACCTATCCCTCCGTAGGTGTTTGTTCATCCCATCCTCCACATGTGATTCCCTGACATCCTGGGACTGGGCAGAGCTGAGGAAGGTGCTTGTGCTGGGGTGGGGTGGGGATAGATGGAGGGGAGAGCTTTTCAGGGGAACCATTCTCAGCAGGGAATGACTTGGCTGTAGCTGTCACAGGCAGTCAAGACAGTGGTAAGGCACTCAGTGATGACAAATCATGGATTTTGGATGGCTCAGCAGAGAAAGTCCCTGTCTTTTTACCTCATTCATCTGTGCATGGTCTTGAAAAGTGGCTGTAGAGGAAGGGAAGCACCTGCTGTACCTGAGGAGAATTGGGAAGCATATTTTAGATGTGATACTTTAAAATTTAGATGTCATTATTAGCAAAGTGCCCTGGTTTTTGTGCTTGTCTAAGCCTTGTTTTCCTTCTCCTTTCCCAGCAGATCCCTTTTGCAGAGCTGCTCTGCTCTGTGTGGTCCCTATTAAAAGTTTCCTTTCCCAGGGTGATTCTGCGTCTTTGTTGCATCTGGTTCTTGAACACTTTATACTATCAAACAGCAAAACTGCTTCTATTGATGCAGCAAAGAACAATGGGATTTCTCCAACAGTGCTCCCAAAATACACTCATGGCTTTTCTTTTTTTTTTTTTTATTGCTGGCTTCCAACAGTGGAAAAAATGATTAAGATCTGTTAGGTTTACTCTGGTCACTTCAATGGGAGATTGGTAATATCAACAAACGACTCCATAAATGGATTAGCTCCTCTGCTCCGGCAGGGCTGAGGCGCTGTGCTCCTGCCCTGCCCGTGCTCCTTCGGCGAGACAGGCAGCTGGAAAAGCAGAAGCATCCACGGTTTAATGGAGGGCTGTGCAGAGCTGCGGGCGCTGGGCTCGTGTCGGGTCACGGCAGGGTGATGGGGAGGGCTGGATGCTGCTCACACAGCTCCTCCGAGAGCCTCCTCTGTCTGCACGGGGACAGGGAGGGACGGCACGGCCATGGACCTGCTCCGGTGTGGGAGCTGAGCTTCCCAGAACGACTCCGTGCTGCATTCGGCTTTTCCATGGGGACAGGTGTTGGGAGAAGTGTGTCTGCCATATAAAAAAAAAATTATGCCATATCAAAAATTTGATATGTGCATTTTAACGGCCACTGTCAGCCTTTGCTTCTGGACATACATAAAATCTGATGACTCATGACTGTCTGGAGGTATTACTGTAGAAGCAAAGCTGTTTGCCCTGTTCCAGGGGTGGAGTGTGGAGCTTGGGATGGGTTCTGGGGGCCAGGAGCATCTCTGGTGTTAAATGAAAAGACACAGTGACAGCTTGGTGACAGTGGATGGGGGTCTGAGCACCCTGCTCTAGTGGAAGGTGTTCCTGCCCATGGCAGGAGCTTGGAATGGGATGAGCTTTAAGGTCCCTCCCAACCCATTCTGTGATTCTGTGTTACCTCGCTTCACCTGTGGTCCTGGACAAAAATCAGACATCAAGCTTACATTGGAAAAGGACATTTTCCCCCATCTCCTCTGCTTCCATCAGAACTTTGCTGTGAACACACACCCGAGCAATTTGAACCTTTTCCTTGTTCTCAGCCCTTGCACACAGGGGAAAGCTGGGTCGGCGTTTACAGGGATGTTTGAGGCTGTGTCTCACCCTCGGTGGTGGTGGGAGCTGTGCTGGCCTCTCCGTGGTGGTGGGAGCTGTTTTCCAGGAATAGCTGAGCAAATACTTTGCTCTTTACATGTGTATCCAGAGGAGCAAGTGGTGCGTGCATTCAAAGCATCTGTCCTGGCCAGGCTCTCTCTCACAGCAGTCTGCGTTGTTTGCTTAGGCAAATACTGATACGGTGCGTGAGCAGCAGGGATGGAGTCCTGGCCAAGGATATTAATAATGTCCAGGAATGTTGCGTGCTGCCTGAAGTTTTAGCCCGGAGGGGTCATACTGCACAGCTCAAAGGGATTAGTTTAACCTGAGGCTAAGCTGCTCATTTTTGCTGGTATTTCCCTTGACCCTAGTCAATTATTTCAATTCCTTGTATAGTTCTTTGTTGTTTGGCGCCTGATTTGTTACTCCTTTGCATTGTGATGTATGGAGTCAGGAGGGCAATGGAGAATCCGTGCTCTCCTTCCCAGCCAGGGCCAGCAGTGCCTTGGAATGCAGCCCAGGGAGGGTGAGATCCGTGCAGGCTGCAGAGCTGCAGGAAAACGTGTCGTGGCTTTTGATGCAGCAGCGTTCACCTGGGGGAGGGATGCACACCCAGCACCTAAAACACGGTGAGGAATGACAGTGATGAAGATGGGGGGCGCACTGCAGGCCATGGGGGTACACCTGCAGAACGTGCCCCCGTGTCCCTGCTCACCTGAGCTGTGTGCTGGTGGCTCCCGCGGCGCTCCCGGCAGTAGTGCTGGGGCTGCCCCCGTGGGGAGGGGGTCTCTGCTGGATGGAGCCCCACACTGGGTGCTCTGCCTGGGGACTGCAGTGACAGCTGCCAGCAGTGTCACCAGAGGCACTCTGGGAGCCTGCGGTAGGGCGTGGCCTTTCACCTGCCCGTTCATCCTGGCTGCTGCTCGTGCGTTAACGAGAGAACGACATCTGGGCGCTCCCAGCAAAGTGCCCTTCCCTCTGCCTTCCCTGCTCTGCCCTTGCAGGGAGGACTCGGTAACCTCTGCTGGCAGCCAGGGAGCCTGGGGCCGTGTGTGTTTGGGGGGTGCTCAGCGCCCCGGTGGCTCTGTCCCCCCCGGCCCTGAGCTGTCTGCCTGCTGCTGCGGCTGCACGATCCAGGTAGGCAGGAGTCACCTTGAGCGCCGCCATTCAGCTGCTGCGAACATTTCCCCTGCGAAGTCACTTCTGGGTTTGCATCATTTCTCCGGGGGCACCTCTGGCAGCTGCTGCACCCCACAATCTGCGGTGGGGGAGTTCCATTGCACAAGCAAGGGGAAGGTTCTGGGCTTGGCAGGTGCTTGGAGAGGAGCAGCAGCAATGGCAGGTTTTGGCCTCGTTCCTCCACCACAGAGCAGCCTCGTGCTTCTCCTCCACTTGCTGAAATCAAGCAGAAATCCCTGTGTTTAAAATCTGTTTTTAGTTTGGAGGGAGTGGTTGGCTCCGGGGACAAGAGGCTCTGGAAGCACCGGGTGGGGGTGACCCATGGCCCTGTCACCAGCCAGGGGACACTGACTCGCTGTGCCTTTGGGTGGCAGCTTTTCTGGGACAGAGCCTGAAACCAGGCCATTGCTGAGATGTGGTACAAATGGGCCTGGCTGGGGTCAAGCTGGGGGTCTGCCACAGGGCACCCACAAATGCCCCATCACGGGTGGGCACACATTGTCCCCCCTCCTTGTCACAGAAAAGACAACTCTGGGCTTTTGGTTGCAGAAGAGGTGACTCTGGGAAAGAATACTTGCACTTTTTAAATTACCTATTTCTATAATTGAAGGATTTCAGATTTCTTTTGTAAGAGCAAGTGCCTGCTTAAACATGGAGACAAATACAACCAATAATATGTACTTGAAATTTAATGCAGGCTAATTCATTTTGGCACAGTCCCAGATATGCTGATTAAATGGCCTGTGAAGTGCTACAATATCTTGATAATGTACATTCCACATTTGATTATATAATCAATTATGTTGCACCTAATAACATTTAAAATTAGTGGAAAAGCTGTGAACAGATTGTATCAGGTGCAGAGTGGGTCTTGGGCAGCTTTAAAAAAACTTCTGCCAGCGTACGCTGCGAAGGAGCAGGCATAGATGGATCTTCAAATGCTGTTCTTCAGGAAACCAGAGACTTGATAAAATTTCTGTTAATTTAGTGACTTGATTTAGAATAAAATAAGGTGTCTGCAGCTCCCCTGGTTTGCTGCTGGCAAAGGGATGAATATTTTCTATCAGGCGATGACGTTGCACTGCGTGTTTAGAACAGCCCTGGTGATGTCGGCAGTAATTCTGTGGTGGCTTTAGCCCCCTGGGCCAGACCCAGAGCTCAGCTCTGCCTGTGGGGGTTTTCCTGTACCCTCCAGTGGGAACCAGAGCTCTTCCGTGCCTGGGGAACCTGTGCCCATCTCTGGGGACAGCCAGTTCCTCCGCCACGTGTGACGTTACGGTGCTGCTGATGGCAGCAGTGGGCACTCGCTGCTCCAGAGGGACTCCCCACCGGGGCTGCTGCTGGTGATCACTGGGATGGGGAGTCCCGGGCTGGCACCTGGGAGCAGCCAGGACCATTTGGCAAACGACTGTCATTCCTTTCTGGGAAAGTTAGTGCTTTCTGGGTGACTGGCGATGGCAGGTTAGGGGGAATTTGGCCTGCGTTTTATGGCCCTCCAGTAGAAGAGGGTTGATGGGAAACAAATGCCTTATGGCCCCAGACAAGCTGTTGCTCCATTTTTTGTTCTGTTTAAAGCAGCACTATCAACCAGTTGGAATATAGGCTTGGAGTATCAGGGAGTAATCTAATTAGTATGAAGTCAATTCACTAGTTCCTTTTGTATCTCGTGATTAAATAAGTGGGAAAATGGCTTGAAAATTAGGTGCTAGAACAACCCAATTACATTTCTGTAGCTTTTTGTATTCAATTTCATAAACAATTTTGCTCTTCGCTGGTTAATCAGTGAATGCCTTTTTCCAGTTTGAAAAGCACTTTTGAAATTATAATGCAATTAAATTGTGTGTGGATGTTCTGGCATAGCGAGCGTGAGGGCTGGGGGCCTGGCAGCCAGCCATGCTCTACCTTGACAGTAATGAGTTCCTGAGCTGGCAGCTTGCTGGTGTCATTCATAATATTGTCCACGCTGGGATCCTGGGAGAGGCAGCTGGCTCTGCTGCTGCCCGGCCAGGGTGTGGTGCCGGATCCTCTCCCCTGGGCGCGGATCCTCAGCAGACTCAGTGCCTCGACAGTGGCAATGGCTCAGTGAGCACATCAGATGTGCCAACACCCAGTGGAGTTTTTCATGAAGTTGTAGAGCCAGCTGCCTGTGTGCTTTGGGCTTTTTCTTTTTTTTTTTTTTTTTTTTTTTTTTTTTTTTTTTTGCTCTCTTCCTTATATGAACCTTTGCAAGGCTGGAGGTTGGTGAGGGATGTGGGAGGGATTAAGTGTCATTTTCCTGGGGGGCATGACTGGGACAAGTAGGAGAGCATCTCGGTGTCTTGTTATCATAGAATCACAGAATGGTTTGAGATAGAAGGGACCTTAAAGCTCATCCAGTGAGAGTTTCTCAGTGCTTGTTTTTTGTGCAGCATTTGTCTTGTGTCCAGCCTGCCCGTGGTCAGTGGGAGCTAAATTCAGCCTCCTGGGGAAGGGTGGCCAAGCCTGTGTGATCCCGGGATTTATGGCCAAGGGGAGAGGCAGAAAGCTGTGTTAAGAGAAAAAGAAATGGTGCTGGAAATAATGACTTGCTTGGCAGGTTTTAACAAGTTCAGTAATGGTATTAGGTGCCCTTGGCTCAAGATAGTAACCTCCTCTTAAATGATCATTACCTGGCTAATAAAGAGCTCGGAGCAGGTCATTACAGCTTAATTTAGACGTAGCATCCTGTTTGGTTTGCACAGCGTGGTCATCTCTCAATGTGTTGAATCTATTGCCTGGATACGGAGGTTGGGATGTAGGATTGCTCTGTTTTCCTGTGGGGATTCTCCCCCGGCCATCCCAGGACACAGGAGTCCCTTCCCACCCTGGGAAGAGGTCTCAGCACCGAGTGAGCACAGCCAGGCAGGAGGGTGTGCACGAGTGGGGGTCCAGCCCCGTGCCCCCCACACCGATGAGCCTTTGTGCTTCCCTCACCCCATTAGCAGCAAGTTTCACATGCAAATAATTGCAATAACCAACCCCCACGCGTTATTAATATTTTGAAGACATCTCTTCGATAAGCCCATCTTTCCAACCAATTTCCTATTTCTCCCGAAAGCAAAGCATCTTTCCTCCCAGTTTTGTGAATCTGTTGTTAAAAGGAAGAAAAGGAAATGGAAAAAAAGGATTCCCCCCCCCCCACCCCGCAAACCCTGACACCAGGGTGGGTTCTGCACCGCCTTTGTCAGCCCTGGATGGAATTATGCATCATGAATAAAAACTGCTGTCAACATGCATTGGGTTCGAAACATTAGAGCATATGGTATGTGATTATCTGTATTGTCAAATGCAATAAAGTGAATTTGGATATAATAAAAAACGTAATATTTTAGAAATTTGGTAATAAACTGTGGAAGAATTGACAGGCAGAGAGTATCTGACGCCTGTGGGCAAACAGATAAAGATGGCAGGACGTGGCATTCGGTGGCTGAGGCAGTGCAGCATCAGGAGCTTGATTTTCTGATGGGGGTCTGACTGGGCTGACTGGCCTCCAGCGTGGGGGCCTTTGTCCCTGCCTGGCTGCCAAAATCGGTAGGTCTCACTGATGAATAGACAGAAGCATGAGATTCCCATTCTGGTTGTAGATGGATTAATTGGATTTTAGAAATATTTGGAGTTTTCTTCTCTGATAGCAAGCACAAACCTGCTAGAGTGTGCCATACTTCTCCCACCCAGCAGCATTCCCAGCATTTCTGTAGCACTGGCTCCTTACGGAGCTGGGCAGTCTGTACCTGACTGACAGGGAGCAGAGTGGGGCTGCTCCTGAATAATACTGAGGAAAAAGAAAGCAGTGGAAATCATTTTCTCCTGCAGTATCTCACATTCCAGCCTAACGCTGTAATTCCCGAGCTGCTGACAAATCTGTGCCCGTGGAGACACGGATGTCCCCAACAGAGGGAGGCTGAGTTGGGAACAAACTTTGGGATGTCCTGTCTAGCAAATTCCAATGGAAAAGTGTGGATGTATTGCACGTACCTGCAATTTTTCTTAGGTCACTGCTAATGCTTCTAAATGATCTGCGAACTCATTAATCGTTTCTGTTAATTAACAATATGATAAAAGTGGCATTTAGTAAGCTCTGCGTAGTGCGCGTCTCAGTCATTATGTACTCAGCGCTTTGGTTTGATTTCAGAATGTTAATAAAATAAAATTTTAATGAAGATTTGTTGCTATGAAAAATGTATTAGCAGGAGTTGAGGTGCTGCCGACACGAGCGTGGTGTGTGCCACGTGCGGGGCTCTGGGGGTCCCCGGGTGCTCCTGCCATGGGAGGGCTTGGCCTGGGACCCCATCCCACCCTGGCTGGGGCTCTCTGAGCCTGGAAACCTTTGGTCAGAGTGGCTTCTCCGAGAGGGGCAAGTCCCTGTCCTCTTCATCCTCCCCTCAGGAAAAGCTCTCCAGAGCTGCTTTGGGTGGATTTTGGCCCGTTTGGAAGGACAGCTGCCACGTGGCTGCTCTCCCCGAGGTGCCTTTTTCTGTTTCGGAGCAGTTCCCACGTTGGAAACACCACGCAGCTGTGGGAGGACGGAGCAAGGAGCCGAGGCTGGCAGCTTTGCTGAAGGAGAGCAGAGGAGGATGGTGCTGGTGCCCTTTGTCCAGCTGAGCGCTGTGCTCTGCTCTCCCGCCCGCGCCGTGGGGCTGGGCTCGGGCACTTGTCTGCTCATTTGGTTTTGGGAATTTACTCTCCCATCATGGAGAGCTGGCACTTCAAATGGCTGTCTGTGTCTGCCAGGAGAGCCTGGCTGTTCGTACCCAAGGTGTACGTAAACACCCCGTGGCTGTGCGGGCAGATCGTGTCTTGGTGGGTGGCAGTCACAGCAGCAGGGCTAGAGAGCACGTGCTGCAGTTCAATGAGGATATTTTCCATCCTAGAGCACAGGTTTTAGCCTCCTCCTTCCCCTTCCGTCTCGTGGTGCATCCTTCTCCTGGTCTGGTTACCATGAGGATGAGATGAGATCCTTTCCACCTTGGAGCAGGAGTTACCTTCGGGTGGTTCCTTCAGGTGTGGTCGCCACTCTCCCCAGCAAAAACTCCTCCTTGGAGATAAGGAGTTAACCTCTGAGATGTGTGTGTTTCAGGCCGTGGCTGTGTTCCTTGAATGTGCAGAGTTGCTCCTTTGGAAACCAAAACCTTCTGTGTGTTTGCAGCACAGGAAATTGGAATAATAGGAAATAACAGCTTTTGTCAGCTTATGTCCTAGACAGTTTTCGGCTCTAACAAGCTGAGTTGCAGTATGAAAACTCAGAGGAAGGGACAAGGAAGTGAGGGGCAAGAAACGTGGGATGCAGACCACAGAGAATATTTGACTTCTCCAGAGACACAATATAAAGAGGTGGCAAAGTCAGGGCTGAGTTTTCAAGTCCTGGCTGTCGGAATGAATGGCTTTTCCCTGAGACAGGGTTAACCCCCCAGGTCCCCATTCCCAGGATCTGGGGGTGATGACTTGTTGTACCTTCTCAGACAGAAGTTAGAAGCATCCATGGTTCCACTGTCTGGGTAATTACAATGTCCTGTCCCCTCTGCTCGGTGTGTTCTGTTCATCTGCAAAGACAAGAATTGGTGACAGTGATCACAGGACTTGGTTTCACATCCCCCTCTCCACCCCCCCTACAAGTTTATCGTTATTATTATTATTATTTTTATAAGGCAGCTTGGCAGGCTGGGAGCTTACTAAGGAACTTTTTCCTCTCTGATTACAAGGGATGTGTGAATAAAGTAGAACGGTATTGATTCACACCAATCTATGCATCGACTGTGTGGGAGCCACTTGCAATTCCCAGCAGCACCGGAAAGCTTTGCAACAGGGAGAAATATGACCAGGCAAGTTGAGAAAATAAATTAAACTAGTGTCAACTTTTCTTGTTTCTTCCCTCATTATTAATGGATGGAATGGGGCTCGTTTATCAAGAAGAGGAAAAATTAATTGACACGGGCTTTAATGTTATTATGCCTGGCTTGTCTGGTCACATTTCTTCATTTTTAATTTTTTTTTACTTTTGAAAGGCATTTTATTACCTTTCACAGGACCAGCTGCCAAAACTGTGGGTATAAACAAGAAAGCAGGTGCATAAATAATACCACAGCAGGACTGGACCTTTCTGTGTTTCAGAGCTTAAGTAAGTGAGCTCTGAGGAGCGGAGCAGACGCGAGCGAGCAGCTCAGGTCCGGAGCTCCGACACAAAGGGGCAGCGCAGGCTGAACTAATATTTTCTCATTACGATGCAGGAGCTGCGGCGGGTGTCAGGCTGGATATTCCCATCTGTCAGCACAGCCGCTCCTCGGGCAGCTCCCACGCCATGGCCGCAGGGACTGGGGACCCCGGGGACCCTGGGGACCCCCAGCCCTGCCCGTCCCAGCAGCAGCTGGGGGAGGAGGAGCAGGATGGTCTGTGGAGCACCCTGGGGGTGTGAGGGGACTCATCCTGCACTAACAAGGGACTGTGGGGTAGGACTGAGTGACTGAGCAGCAGGAGTGAGGTGGAAGCAGAGCCCTCTTGGTGTGGTGGGGACTGTGTAAATCTCCTTTATCCTCTCCCTGCTCTTGTCTCCTGCTCTTGTTCTTTGGGATTGCAGTGCAGGACAAAAGAGCCTTGGTGATCCCCCAGTTCCCAGAATATTTTCAGGAGCTCTCTGGTTGCTGTAAGTGCAGGATGAGGACGTCCCAGCTGCAGGGACCCCAGAGCCTCCCCGACAGCGTGGCTGTGGTGTGGTGCTCGTGGAGCTGCTGGAGCTGGGTCTGGCCCTGGCACAGGCACTGCGGGCGGTGCTGCTCCCTGTGGCACTGCCCGGGCTGGGGCAGGGGCAGGGTCCTGCTGTGCCCATCAGAGCCCTCAAGGGCTAACCCCAGCCTTAGCCTGGCTTTAACCTCCGTGGCGTGGGCTGCAGTCACTGTGTTTTCCTTGTTGTGAGGCGAGCACAGGTTTGAGAGTGAGACCTTTACCCGTAAGCTGCTTTGGGGACATTCTGCCAGCCAGTGACGTCCTGGGCACGTGCAGCCACGGCTGTGACACGGATCACTGCAGCCAGGCCTGGGGCCAGGGCAATGGTGTGCCAGCCAGGGAGGGGAGATGGATTTCATAGCAGTGGTGTCGTCATCTCAGCTATATTTTACTGAGGTTGACGTAAAAACGCTCAAGTGATGACAAAAGTGTGAAATATAGTTGTTTCGAATGTGAAAAAAACCAAAATACAGAACATGGGAGCACTGACATTTGGTATCTTCAGTCTGCCTTAATAGTATTTATGGCTTCTGCCTATTCTTTTACACTATTTCAGTCTTTTGTGGTTTCAGTCACTTTCTCTGGACAATGTTTCTCTTGTTTCTGGAGTACTCTGGTGGAATTTGCTGAGCTGCCCCTGGGGAGCTGCTGTGGCTGAGCAAGGCTCAGGATCAAAGGAGGCTTTTCCCAAAATCATTTCGGTTGGAAAAGACCTTTGAGATAGTTGTGCCTGGTCAACGACAAGCTGTCCCCAGCTTGTCACTGAGTGCCACAGCCAGGCCTTCCTTGGACTCCTCCAGGGATGGGCACTCCAAACCTCCCTGGGCAGCCCTGCCAAGGCCTGACCATGCTTTCCATGGGGAAATTCCTGCTGATTCCTTTGTTTTGGTGTCACGAAGGTGTGTTGGAGGATGTGTCCTGCGCCATCAGATGTCAGGTGTTGGGGCTGGCGTCATTTTGGTGCCTGTTGGTGCTCATTAACCAGCGATGAATGGAGTGGTCTGACTCCTTTTTCAGCAGATGAACAGAGTGGAATAACTCCTTTTCCCCAGCAGATACCAGAGGAGCGTTTTTCACCTGAAGGTCATGGATAAATGTCTCAGCTTCCTTTAGTGCTGGTGCTTGGCTCAGAGCCTCTCGTTTGGGGCATCTGTTTGCCTCTTACTTTATTTTTTTCCCTCTTCTTTGTCTTTTCTTTTACAGAAAAGATTATTCAAATGAATATTCAGTTTTATTCATTTGAATAAAAAACCCAACCGTTTGACTCTGTTAAATGCTTATCTCTTAAATAGAGCTTGTTAGCTTCCAATAATAGCTTCATTCAGAAGGATGCAGTATAATTTCATTTTAAAACGTGTGCTCCTTGACAACCGGAATCCTATTTCTGTCACTGTTTTCAACAGCCGCCTTTGTTTTGGGTTAATCTTTTCCATACACTTTCCGAGAACCATTTTTTGTTGACTCTTAGTACCTCTCAGAAGAAATAATTGTCTATTTAGTCCAGGAAGGTTTCTGAGAGTTTTGGTAATTTAAAAATGAGCGTGTATTCATTATGGGAACTAATCAGAACATGCATGCAGGGGGATCTTTATGTGGGTGCAGTTATTAAAAGTTGGAATTTGATATCCAAAAAGTGAAACAAGAAAAGAAACATAGAATGGTTTGGGTTGGAAGGAACCATAAAGCTCTTCTCATTTCATCCCCTGCCATGGGCAGGGACACCTTCCACTGTCCCAGGTTGCTCCAGGTCCTGTCCACCCTGGCCTTGGACACTTCCAGGGATGGGGAATCCATGGAATAACCTGTGCCACGACCTTCCCACCCTCACAGGGAGGAATTTCATCCTAAGAGCCAATCTGAATCTCCCTCTTCCAGCTGAAAGCCATTCCCATTGTTACACCACAGCTTGCATTGCACAAAGTCCTTCTGCAGCCTTGCTGTAGGCCTCTTTTAGGTCCTGGAAGGTGCTCTAAGGTCTCCCTTAAAGGACCTGTTACCCATGACTTTTAGGGTGGTTTTAGTTCTGAGGCCCATGATCTCTCTGGGGTTGTTTGCTGGAGGAGCAGTGGCATCTCTGGAATAGCATCCTGTGGGATTGCAGTGCCTCTGCGCCTGCAGCTGGGAATCCTCTGGTTCTGGTTGCTCCCACTGACTCTGAGGTCACCTCTGGTCTTCCTCTCCAGGCCAGACTGACCAAGTGCCTCAGATCTGTCAGAAACCTGCAAATGCCTGCTGACACCTACAGATTGTTGTTTTATTGTTATAAAATCTGGAAGTGCAGCAAGCTGGGTGGCTATCTGATTTAATCAGACAAATCATTTCTTTATAAACCTGTGCTTAAGCCATATGGAGTGGGATGAGAATGGGAAATTTGTTTCCGAGTCCAGACGTGTAATGACTGCAGAGGCTTCCTCGTGGTGTTCGGCATATTAGGGCTAATCTCCTAAATTCCCTCTGCCCTCCATCCTGGCACCAAGACCTGACACAAGTTAAAAGAGAAATCCTCAACTGCAGCACTTGCTAATGAGCTGCTAATGATGAAGATGTTGCTGTTGCTCAAACAATTAATGACTTGTAGCCCCAGCTCGGCCATCTCATCGCACTGGGCAGAGTTCTGGCCATGCTTTGCTCCCAGCTCTGGGATTCCTGGGATGCCACATTCGGGCAGTTAACCACAAAAATTTTAGGTTTAACTGCAGGTCTGTTTAAGGTGGATTTAAATGGAGTAATTTAGAAGGCAAATGAAAGACTTGAGTTATGTAAAAAAATTCAAGCTGCTGCCTGCTCTAAGTGCAAAGCAGAGCGGTGCTGTGAGCCTGGTGTGCTGTTGGGTGATGTGCTACACTTTGGAGAAGGGCTAGAAACCATTCCTGGTGGGTTTTCCCCAGTGAGAGGGTCCAGATTGGGGTGGGAGTATTCCCCATGGCTGCACGTACTGTGCATTCCCAAGGGAGCTGTCTGGGAACTGCTCAGACCTCGCCTGGAAATGCACTTTCAGCGTTTCATCCATGTAGAGTCCAGCAGTTTCCAGTTTGGGGGATGGAGTTCATCCTGGCTTTAGGTTCTTAAGATTTCATTAGCATAATTGGTGTTGATGTTGACTCGTGAAGCCTTCCCCAGCACATGAGCTTGGGGTTTTTTCATTAGCCTGAGTTTCTTTGCTCGGGAAGGAGCAGGGAACGCGGTGTGTAGCTGTGGTGGGCTGCCAGAATCCTCAGTGCAGCCCCAGCAGAGCAGGCTCAGAGTAGAGCTGCAGGCAGCAGCAGGCATCAAACAGCCTCAGCCAGCCCAAATCCTCGGCCTTTGAAGCAGCCCTGGAGAAGAGAGGAACGATTAGATCAGAGGCCTTAAACGTAATGGGTTCCTGGAGGCCTCAGGATGTCCTGATGAGGTATTAGAGGAAGTAATTCAGGAAGAAAGGGACAAATAACCACCTCCGGAGCGGGGCTGACCCGGCACGTGGCCGCAGGGACTGCACAGAGCACAGGGAAACACCAAGTGCTGCCCTGTGTTTGGGAAGCATTGGGGTTTTTCTCCTTGCCAGGGGTAAATGAGGAATCATCTTCTATCATCCCGGATTTTTATGGTTTTTGGGTCGTGTAATGAGTCAGCTCTAATGGAGAAGTCCCATGGAATTAAACAAGAGATGAAATCAATATGGTTCCATAGAAATATAATTGGGTTTTGTAGAGATTGCTCTTAAAAACCTATAAGGTGTAAAAGAAAATACGGCCCTATTGTAGTTTCTGAGCCATCATGTAACTGAGGTGTAACTATCCATTAAATTCTGCAGGATGGATCAAAAAATCCATAAGGAGGTTTTAATTCTCCATTAAATCCTATGGAAGAGCTGGAACAGAACCGTATTAATTTTCCCTGAGACAATGCTTCTTCCCTCCATTAGGCTGCAATGAGCTCAGGAACAGCTCCATAGGCAGCAGGTGTAGTCACACGTGCCTGTTGTTATGGAAGTTTTCCAAAGTCCCAACGGCTAAATAATGCTTTATTAAAATGAAATTGTTACACTTAACTAATGTTTTCCTTCCCTCTCCCCTTTTTGTGTCTTTATTAAATAGGATTTGGCTTCGTAACCTTTGAAAATGAAGACGTGGTGGAAAAAGTCTGTGAAATTCATTTCCACGAAATCAATAATAAAATGGTGAGTGTTGGCGCTGCGTGGCGCGTGGGGGGCACAGAGCTCTGAGGCTGTGTCACAGACGTGTGCCGTGCCCGGGGCTGCTGGCACACAGCTCTGGGAGGGCACAGGGCACACGGTGTCTGCTGAGGGCTGCTGGGGACAGGGGAGCAGGGCTGGCCCAGCCCCTGCTCCGTCCCCATGGGCACGGGCTCGGGCAGCTGCCCCCGAGCAGGTTTGGGTGTGTGCAGCCAAAGGGCTGAGGATATGTGAGCTGACCTGTTGAGCTTCTGGGGCATCCCTGGAGAAGCTTTTTCCCCTGCCCTGCTCCCAGCTGGAGCTGCGGCAGCCACTGAACATTTGGGGTTTGGGGAGCGCAGTGCCCTGGGGCGGCTCTTGCACCCCGTGTGCTCCCAGAAATGCTGCTGAGGGCCAGCTCCGGGCTCTGCTCCCGCCCTGACAGGGCTGTTCCTGCTGGCCTGTGGCCCGGGGAGCCGTGGCTCTCTGCCATGGAGCCACAATCGCTTCCCACCCAGGCCCAGCCCAGGAGCCAAAGCCGGGTGAAGTTCCTCCTCAATGACAACCCCAGGTTGTGGGTTGCCCTGAGCCAGATGAAAAGGGGCATTTGTATTTCAATTGCTGCAGTAACTTTGATATTTTCAGCTAAAATATTCTTTTTCCCATTGTGAAAACATTCTTTGCTTCTCAAATGTGTATTCAGATATGCATTGTATATTGGTCTGATATGTGTTCACAGACTTTAAATTCAATAATAGAGCTTTTAGTGTGGATAAGATCAAAGCAATCTCCTTGGCATATGCTGGAGGCCTGATTCAATATTTGACTTGCTAATTTTTCCCAGGGCACTGAAATAATATTCCACATATTGTTCCTCCCTGCAATATGCATCTGAAATAAAAGTGAGGGTCCACTTGGCCAAATGTGGGGTGGGGTGGTGGGGCAGGGCTGGGGCAGTGCTCCTGCTCCTGTGGGAAGGCTCTTGCTCCACTTCAGATGGATGCTGTGGACTTTGCCGCTGCCCTGTGCTATTGCCCCCCAGCCCCTCCTGCCCTGGGGTCTCCTGCCTGTCCCCACAGTGCCTCACCCGAGTGCCTGTGGAGTGGGGGAGGCTCATTCCCTTTATATAATCACTAAATGCTGTTAATCTGCCTTAAAACGAAAGAACAAACCCCAGTCACCCCCACATGGCAGACCTAGCGACAAATGGGAAATGCTTGGGATGTAAATTTAGGGATTGGCAGGTGGGAGGGAATTCCAGGATTCTCCTATGCACAGCACGAGGGCACACTCCACAGGTTTAGTTGTTCCCACAGCAGGCTTTTCTCTGGAGCAGGCTCGGGATGGCCCTGGGGAGGGAGCTGGGTGGGGCAGCAGGTGCTGGTGTGCCCCTGCGAGGGGAGCAGTGGGGCAGAGCTGTTGGGATGGTTCCTTCCCGGGTGAAAGGCTGCACAGGAAGGTAGCAGGGAGCACGGAGGATGGGACAGGGTGAAAACACTCGAGGAACATTACAAGGAGAAGCCGTTTCAGTTGTTGGTGTTTGTTGCTGGATAATTAAAATCCCCCCTGCCACTGCTGTGCCTGCTCGGTGCCCCTCGTGCCCCTCCAGGTGCCACCATCTCTGAGTGTTCCCTTCTTGTCACTTCTCGAGCACTGACTTTGAAAGCAGCCCACGAGCGAGGGGGTGAGACATGATCCTGTCTTGGGCCTGAGTCATCCCTGCTGATGTGTCTGCACACGAGATCCAGCGCTGCGGGGGCCAGGCAGCTGTGCGTGTGTGTGACACAGCTGGCCTGGGGTGACACAGCTGGGGTGACACAGCTGGCCCGGGGTGACACAGCTGGCCTGGGGTGACACACAGCCGGCCTGGGGTGACACACAGCTGGGGTGACACAGCCGGCTTGGGTGACACAGATGGCCTGGGGTGACACAGCTGGGGTGCCACACAGCTGGCCTGGGGTGACACACAGCTGGCTGGGGGCAGTGCTGGGGTCATGTCACACTTGGGTCCCGTTCCCCTCTGTCCCTGAGCCGTGCAGGGGACAGACTCTCGCAGCCCGAGCCAGAGGTGTGGGGTTTGCAGCAGCTCAGTGACCTGGGGCTGGGACGCCCTGTCCCCACCCCCACATTGCTCCTCTGGGATATCCACAGCTCCGTGGGCTCTGCCTCACCCTGAGCTCGCTTTTCCTCATCTCCTGAATGCCATCGTTTCCCCAAACGCAGGACAAGCAAAGGGCAGCGGGGTGGCTGCTCCCCAGACTATTTCCAGCTCCTGTCTCCCTGGCAGGCTATTTTTAGCTCATCCATTCTGCTTCTGTTGCCATCCGTAAAGCTTAGAATGTCAAATGTAATATTAAACGAGCAGTGGGACAGTGAAAAGAAAATGCCAGCGAGGTATTTAATAAATGGAAGTTGGAATTTACGTGGGAGGCCAGAGATGCTCCAAACATTGCAGGGGGACAATAAACCCAAACGAGCTGTCCTCAGATTATTGTTCCTTTGACAGGAGCAGGCTGCTTTGCAGAGACACCTGTTTTTCTAAGGGTTGCAGAAGTAGCTGGAAAGGAAACATGATGGAGTAATTGTTCTGCCTTAGATCCCACTGAGGTGGAGTCATTCACATCCTGGGTGCAGTGCTGGTGAAAGGGGTGATGAGCTGAACCTGGAGTCTGGGTCCCATGTCAGGCTCCTGAGCAGCTGACAGAAATGTTGGGCTGCTCTAGAACAGGCTGTGACATTGCCCAGTGCCTGGGGCTCTTCTCTCTCTCAGGGTGGGATTTTGAAGGTTCTGTGGGCCTTGGACACTTCCAGGGATCCAGGGGCAGCCACAGCTTCTCTGGGAGATCTGTGCCAGTGCTTGTTCCAGATCCTTTAGTTCCAAGCCCCAGGCACTGATCAATAATTTGAGAGATCAACAGACCCACGACTCAGTGCATTTTTTAAAATAAGCTTAAAACCTCTGTGCTGCTGCCTGGTGTAGCGTGCCATGGTGTGAGTGACACGCTGTCCCCAAGGTGATCGGAGCCCACCAGACTGCGAATCGCACGTTGCTGGCACGACAAAGTCTCCTTGTCTTTGGGTGGCTCAATGGGGGTTTGTGCAATGTGGATATTGCGCATTCTGCTTCCCTCAAAATAGCCCTGGTTTCCCTGGAAAGCTGTTAACCAGGGGTTTGTGAGACATCCCGGGCTGAGAGCTGACAGCTTGTTTTGTTGTGCTGGGTATAAGAGGCTTTTCACTCCCCATCTCAGCCCTCCTGGGTTCCCGTGGCTGAGACTGCTCCGCTTGACCCAGGAGTACCCCAGTGTAAGGTTAATTCTCCAAACTAGACTAAACAAAAATAGTGAATTTTCGTTTCCCTGCCTTTTTTTTCTTTTTTTTTTTTTTAGCCTTGGAGTTAAACCTTTCTTTGTTGGGCTGCTGAAAATGCAGCACATCCTCGTACAGGGAGGTGGAAAAAATCTGGAAATTATTAAGATGCCCAGAAATGCTGAACTGAAAGTTTGAGTGAGGTCCAGATGTGTGTACAGAGACCCTCATCGGGCAGTCTCAGGGGCAGTTCAGTATGGAGCTGAGCCCTCACTCATAAATCCATACACATTCCCTCTTGGAGAAGCCCCATTGCGTGTCCTGTCACACGTGTGACATCCCTGCTGCCTCCCGGGTTTTCCCCTTGGCTGTGGAGCGGCTATGACCATCTCCATCGCATTCCCCATGAGGACAGGGCTGGATTCTGGCAGAGCAGCAGCCAGGCCCCTTTTTTCTGCTTTTGCTGTTGCTGAAGAGGCACCATCCAAGCTCCCCGCAGATCACTGTTGTGGTGCTTCACTCCTGTGCCAGCATTCTCCCAGTTTGCTGATGGGATGGGGCATGGGCAGCTTCCCAGAGCAGCCCATGGTGTGGCACTGCTGCCGGGGGAGTGTGACAGTCCTTGGGACGAGCTGATAGGGCTGGGGTCAGTCAGTCCCTTCCCCCCATGGCAGGGCAGGGCCCTGCTCCCAGTCCTGTCCCACATCATCTCCCACAGGGAGAGTCTGTCTGGATAATGGAGAATATTGTTGCCCTCCATATGGGGTATATTTGTTTACAGAGACTTAGGAATTCTTTTTCTTTCCTGCTGGTGACTTTTTCTTCCCCTTTAATCCCAGTTAAAACCTCTCTGCAGCTCACTGCCATTCCCTTTGTATCCCTGTGTGCTGTGGAAATCAAAAGTGGTGCCAGGCTTGCAGAGAGCAGCGGTGGGCTGGGTTGTGGTTGCAAAAGCTAATTGCCAGGTTATTGTTTTTAACGGTGCTAATCCAAACTTCATTTTCCCGTTAATTGTCCATCCATCCCAGCTAGATGGGTTTTATCATCCTGGCTTTGAGGCGTAACCAACGCTGCTGCGACATTGGGAGCAGTGGCCCTCCCAAAAGATGGGGTTGTGAAATGAAGTGCCATGACACATTTCTGGTGCTCCGCCGTCCTTTCACTGGAGGGATCATCTTGGCAAACTCCTGTTAAATGGCACTGGTCAAAAATCAGAACAAAGTTAGAGGCACAAAGCTCAAACCTGTGGCTTCAGCCCTCAGCCCAGCGATGCCTCCCCGCAGCCCCTGCAGTGCTGGGCTGCACCTCTGCTCAGAGCGGGGGCTGAGGAACAGGAATGGGAATAGGAATGGGAATAGGAATGGGAATGGGAATGAGAATAGGAATAGGAATAGGAATGAGAATAGGAATGGGAATGGGAATGGGAATAGGAATGGGAATGGGAATAGCAATAGAAATAGCAATAGGAATGGGTTGGGATAACTGCAGGTAGCTCCAGCCCAGCTGACTGCTGCAGCTGGAGCACCAGCGCCAAGGGGAGGGCAGGGGCCATCTGCTCGGGGGTGAAATGACAGTGCCAAAGCAAGAAACCGTGCAGAAGTGCTGTATTCTCCCATTTCCTGGGCAGAAGGAGGGTGGCTGGGGTCCTGGGTGTCCCACTGGCAGCAGCGCTGGGTTGCTGTCTCACAGGGCATTGGTGGAGTCGCCACGTGGTTCCGGTGGCATTGAGCAACTTCCAAAGGCAGCAGCGGTAACTGAAAGTGAAAGAATGCAGATCCTTTATTAATAGGGTTTACAGAAATTTTCTGCTGGGTAGAAATATTGATTCTTTATTCCTATTTTAAAAAGAGCTTTTTGTAATGATCACTGGGAGTCGTTTTCTGTTATCGATTGCAATGGAGCCGTGCTGGAGCCCTCCCTCCATTCATCCCGCTCCCACAAGTGCTGGTTTCCCTTTCAGGAACATGGAACTTCTTAAATCAGCATTTCTGTCATCTTTGGGGGGTTGCAGTGGGTGGTTCAAGAGACACACACGTTTGCTCTTTTAAATCTGGTTACGCTATTCTGCAAGTTCACCTTTGAGCGGGAGGAGGTGTGGGGAGGCAGACGCTAAAAATAAACCTCCCCCCCTTAAGTAGATCAGTTCTGCATTTGACATTTACATGGAATTCATTTGCATCTCATTTGTACATGTTTCTGCTCAATAGGTAGAATGTAAGAAAGCACAACCTAAAGAAGTGATGTTTCCACCAGGGACGAGAGGAAGGGCACGTGGATTGCCGTATACCATGGACGCTTTTATGCTAGGGATGGGAATGTTGGGTAAGTGCCGCAGCCACCACTCAGAGCCTGTGTTGTCTCCCTGATTTCCGAACCCTTGAGCCGCAGGAGTGAGCAAATCCCTGCACCTGTGTGGGTGCCAGGCTGAAACTTTAGCAGGGGTGGAGTGAAGAAAATAATCCTGTCTGTGGTAAATGATTAACTCCCCCCACCCCGGAATATAAAAAATTTGCATTTAAATGGATGTTTTAAATAGCCTGTTTTACTCTTACTCGCAAAAATAGAATGATGAAAGATGCAGTGTGTTCATTCTGACTAAAAATGATCTCTCCCCTTTTTTAGAGGAATTGAGTCACACATTATTCCCCTTCTTTTAAAGGTAGCTTTGACAGTTCAGCATAGATAATTGAAAATCTTGCTGGTTCTTAAATGGCATGGATGGAGGAAGCGGGGAGATGCATAACAGGACAGGTCGCAACAATAATTACAAGTTTCAAGGAGATGGAATGGTGTTTTAGTCCTGAGTATTGTGTCCAGAAAATACTAATTAAATGGGATAAATGATATTTAATGGCAAAATTCTATTTGTGCGTGAGGTCTATTTAGTTATAATTGGTTCTCATTTGTTTCTGCCTAGATAGTGCTTTCTATATAACGTGACAACCTCTGGATCCTCTGTCCTCAGCCAAAATGCTGATAATCCATTGCTAATGGTTTTTTTTTTGTAAAACACCATATATTTTAAACTTTCTGCTCCCTTTGTATCCCTGGACCTTCCCTCCGTGTCCATGTGGAAATGGGAGGGCAATGTGGAGATGTCCTCAGGCAGCAGTGAGCCTTTCCCAGGCTAGTGTTCCGCTTCGGGATGCTGTGACTGTCCTGTCCTTTAGATGGGTTTAGATGATCCCAGAAACTGAGCACAAAACCCAGCCTTGGAATCTGGGTTGCCCTGAGCTCTGCCAAGCAGATTCAGGGGCTGGTGGAGATGCTGGAGGACCCCAAAGCCCCTGGGGTGGGCGTCAGGTCAGAGGACTCGGTTCCTGCAGGGATCACGCTGTTATGCTGAGGTGTCTGACACCAGGCACTGCTTGATTTGATAGGAAAAACTTCCTGCCATGTTTGCTTTATCTCGGAATTAATAGTACTTCTGTTCATGTGGCTGGAGCAATCCATTTCTGGGATGTGTAATCGGGTTATTTCAGCTGATCATCTGTTTTGCTGTCCCCACGCTCCACCGCTACCCTGCCCCACAGTGTTTGGAAATCACATTTTATGCTTAAAATATTTATCTTGCACTAGTCAGTCTGTGATTTCGTTACCTGTGTGTTCCCAGTGTGCCCAAGCCAATGTACTTGATTTCTGCTGTTTCTCTTCCCTTCCCACCTGCGCTGCCCGAGGCTGGGCTGCTGGAGGAGGAGGTCTGTGTGCCGCCGTGCTGGCCAGTCCTGCTGGCTGCACGAGGAGAGAGTCCAGGCCACCCTGGGAAGCCAAGAAAATCCACAGCATCATCATCATCCTCCACCATGTGGCCTCAGCCCTTTTCCCTGCAGCTGGGCATGGCCTGAGCGGAGCTGGATCCACCCCAGGGTCCTGATGGGAAAATTCAGCCCCCGGGTGCAGTGGGAGTTGATTCCCACCAGGGCTGTCTCTCCGAGAAAGGATCGTTTCAAGCTGTGAGAATTAAGGAAAGAAGCCCCCAGGGAGTGGAACTGCACAGAGGAAGGGATGGGGCACCTGTTGGTCCTGCTGCAGTGTGAGGCCGGGTCACCCTGGCTGGCGCTGCTCCGGCCAGTCCCACATCTCTGTCCCTGCATTTCAGGTCGGGGGGACTTGCTGAGCATTCGTGATTGATCCATGTTGAAGGCCAGATGCTTCATTATCCACTCGAGCTGGTTATTTCATCTTCCAAGTTCTGCTTTCTACAGTGGCACCTGTTAAATAATTAAGTGCTAAACAAGGAAATTGCAGCACTGGAGAGCAGAGCTGCTGGATGGCTGTCAGAAACCCCTGGTTTTCAAGGCTGCAGGGCCCATCCCTGCAGGAAGAGGGGCATAATTAACCCATCAAATGATCAGACACAGAGTTCCATCGCTGCCGCTGCTGAGCATTCTGTGGAGTCTCAGGCGGCCAGGTCAGGTCTACCCTGTTCCTTCTGTTCCGTGCCCAGCTGGACTGAGCCAGAGCAACTGAGGCTGCTCTGAAAGGGTTTTTATACCTGCTTCCAGAAACCCATGTTCAAGGTCACCTTCTCCAGCTGCTGTTCATGGGCAGAGGAGGGAATCGGAGGAACGAACACACGAGACAACCCAAAGGAAGGAGCGGGGAGCGACTCCCTCCAAAGCTATTAAGGAAGTTGGTCTTTTTCATTAATCACAGCCTCCCCAAGGAGCCTGCGGCAGCCGGGGTCTAAAGGTGCGCAGGCAGCCGCTTCTGTGATGATTTGGTTGATTGGAGCAAAATTAAAGTGTTCTTCTGAAAGGATTTTTTGACTCGGAGAGCGCGGGCAGGCTGAGCCTTCTGCCAGGACGGCTGCTGGGCTGGCTGGGGCTGGGGCTGCTGGTGGGACATGCCAGTCTCAGGGAGAGCAGGAGCATTAATGAGTCTCTCTGCAGAAAGAGAGGTCAGAGTGGATCTGTTCCACTGCTCTCCCTCTCCCTGTGAGCCCACCCGCAGGAGGAGCTGCTCCCCAGCCCCGTGGATGACATGAGCAGACCCCGTCTGCTCCCTTGCACGTATCTGTGGCTAAGTTGGAGCAGTTTGGTGACCAGGAAGCTCACCCTGTGCCTGGAGCCTCATGCTGGCACCTGGCCCTGCTGCACATCAGGAGCCCTGTCACCCAAGGGCGTGTGGGTGTCACAGCGTTGCCCCAGAGCTTTTTGCTCTCAGTTCAGGTCTGTGCCTGAAAACTGGAAAAGAAGAGGGGAAAGAAGAGATCGACAGAGGAGCAACATTAGGAGATGATCTCCCCTCCCATCTGAAGCTGCTCTCTGTGTCTGGGACACCACAGCGGTGACACCAGGCTCTGGAGGTGACCCTGAGCTGGGCCCCACAGCACTCATTTCTCCTGGTGATGGGCATCTTCCTGCTGTTAACACTCGGCCCCCAGAGCTCACACCTCCGGAGTGCTGGAGCGATGTGCAGTGGGAACACGGATTTCAGGAGGTCTCTGGCAGGGCTCTGTGTTCCTGCACACGCTCAGTCTAGGTAGGCTGAGCTCATGCATAAAAGAAGCTTGTGTCCTTCAAAGAAAGTCATTCCTTTTTCCACCAGACACTGTTCAATCAGAGCAACATTTGGAGACAACAACTTTCTTGCTTTTTCTGGAGCATTTGAACTTACTTTGCAGAGGTCCCCTGGCCCCTATGTGCTGAGTGTTCCCACATATTGACCATGAATTTTGTCCGCCCTATCACCAGATTTTAAAATGAAGAGACATTTCCATAGCCTGGACAGGAGCTGGGTGGCAGCATGGTGTGAAAGTGGTTTGGTTGCTGGTTTAACTGCTGCTTCCATGGACAGGAGAGTCTTGCTTTGAAGGTGATCCAGTCAAAACATGGATTTTTGGTTTAGCAACAAGGGATAATTCGAGGGATTGATCATTCCCCAGGACTACCAGGGCAAATCAGCTGCTTGGTGTCCAGTGGAGGATGGGGATGGTACCTAATGGGAATGTTGGGTGGGTCTGCGTGGCCATAGTTTGGTGTGATGAAGCATCCACGTGGGCACGGCATTACCGCGCCATTGACACTCAGCCAGGCAGTGTCCCCACGCGGATCAGGCTTCGAGTCGTTAGAGCAGAGCTGGGCACTGCAGCAGTAAATGAAGAGGAAAATTGAAGTAATGTTGTATTATAAATTTATGATTTCATCTGCCTGACTTCGAGAGTGCTGAGTGCTGGCAGTGCCAGCAGAGCCCCCAGGCAGCTTGGCTGGTGCCGTGGCTGTCAGGCACAGCCAGGTTTGGCCAGGGACAGCAGGGCTACCCTGGGGGCAGGGGAGGACCATTCCAGGGCAGGCGGCAGAAGCGGTGGCATCCAAACCCACTGTGGGCAGCTGCTGATCCGGCCTGGGCTGTAGGTGCCACTCCTGCAGAGCTCAGGCTCTGCCCAGCACATTGGCCCCTGTGGCCTGACAGCCGTGAGCTGACAGATCTGCTTCAGAACTGTCTGAATCAGAATAAACTGAATTCTTCCTCTTGGCAAGGAGAGAGGGGCTGCGGTCAGACGCCGCAGAGCGATTTTTCAGTGGTGTTAATGGCGCTACTTACTTAGCAAACAATCCATTTATCAATAGTGTTGTTAAAAAAAAAAAAGAAAGGAAAAAAGGTTTGTAAAGCTTAACTCTGAAAGATCTGATTTAATGACAGAGGTGATTAATTTCTAAGGGAATCCAGCTGTTGAGCTGTGAAAGGAGGGCTAAGCAGTGTGTACATGTCACTGAGCGCTGCGTGCTGTCCGGGCGTCGCAGGGCTGCCTTCGCCTGGCACTGCTTAATCCCATAATCAGAATTCATCCGAGCATTTTTATCTTCCAGTTTTAGATTATGATTAATAGTACGCTGAATGTATATATAAATCTGATCGGAAATAGAGGACTTGCTGCAGCAGGAAAATAGCCGGGTGATGGATGAGTGTATTAAAGGATAAATAAAAGCAGAGATAGGAGCCCCCCAGAAGAGCCATTCGGCTGCTGAGCATGTTCTTGGGCTGCAGCCCAGCTGCTGCCAAGATTCCCACTGACTTCAGACTGCGGAAGAAAACCTTTCCTGATGGTTTCTTGGTCTGGAGAGGTCTGGGCTGATGCTGAGGCTCAGCGGGGACATTCTGCAGCATTTGGTGCACTGGAATTGTGCTGGGTGGTGCCTGGTTTTAAGAAAACTGAGCAAGGAAAGGTGGAGAATCAATGCGAGGTTAGAATTTAAGGAAGCCCCCGGAGTGTAGGACACCTTGGCACGTGGGCTGTGCGTGTCAGAGCAAATAGGCACTGTGGGAGCAGAGAATGGCTGTGCTGTGCAAGGGTAGGGAGTTTAAAACAGGGCCACAGTGTGTGCCTCCATGGCTGCTGCCAGCCCCGCACGGCCTGGGACCGCGGGGCACGCAGCACATGGCAAACAGGACAGTGACGGTCCTGCCCCGTCCTGGCACACGGCGCTGTGCAGTGCGGGAGGCTTTGCCAAGGGTGGTACAGTGTCCATCAGTGCCCTCCCTCCGGCCCCTGCTCCTCACCTTCCAGCCTGCAGAGCTGCCACTTCGCTGAGCTGCTTTTATGCACGGAATGCTCTCAAGTGGATTTTTCTCCTAATAAACTTCCCTAAGCTGCCCGAGGTCAGCTGCGCCGCTGCCCCACCTCAGCAAGGGCCTTCAGAAGCACCCCGCGCAGCTTCCTTTTACTTTCCTGAAAAATTAAAAGCTCTTTGACTCCCTGGCTCGCTGCTGCTGCTGCCTCCAACTCTTTGATGTGTTAACTGTTGTCCTTCACACTCCCGGGATAAAGAATTACTACTACCTTAATCTCCAACTGTCAATAGCTCTGAAGCAAAGTACATTCATTGTAAGCTCTCCAAATGTCAGAGCAAACCCGTGTTATGTGTTTAGCCTTAGCATTTGGCATTTACTCTTCCAGCTAACAAGTATGCACAGTCCTTGGGCTCCAGACACCAAAGTGCATGTTAATTACCAGAGTGACAGGGCTCATGCTCGGAGCTGGGCCAGCGCCGGAGCGCCGGCAGCTCGAGATGTTTCTATTCAGGATGATGATGAAACCTCTCCGCAGTTTGGCATGAGCAGAATAAATCTGATTTTTTAATACCTTCCGTAAAATTGGGTCTCACCCATCCTCCCTGTCGTTGTGCACTGTATTAAAAAACAAACAAAAAAAAGCTTCAAAAAAACCCTTCATTAATCCTCAAACTTCTCTCTCTGTTTTTCTTTTTTTTTTTTTTAACGTTTCTGTGATCAAGGTTACCCGAATTTTGTTGCAACATATGGCCGAGGATATCCTGGATTTGCCCCAAGTTACAGTTATCAGTTCCCAGGTACGTACATTTCATTTGCAAATTTGCTTTATTTCCCCTCTTTCCTTCTTTTTTTTTTCTTGTTTTTGGTTTTGTTTTTTGTTTTTTGTTTTTTCTCCTTTTTTTAAGTCTGTAGCTGCAAGCTGAGACAGGCAAGTCTGCAGGGAGCATCTCACACAACAGCAATTTTTTTAAAACTATTTAAAAATAGGCATTTATAGAGACATACTTTAAATACATTCTTCCTAATGTATAAATTGGTACTGGTTATTTGAAAACAAATTTCTTAAATTAAACCATAAAAGCAAGAGAGATCATTGAAGAGCTGTTACCCTCCCTTTGATGGGTTTTTCCTTCCATAGATATTGTAGAGCTACACACAGCCACGCACACGCACTCAGAGAGCCGCACAGCCCTCCCCGTGCTGGCCTGCGGTAAGTGACCGTTCCCCTCTGGAGTGCAGAGTGTGACGTGCTGCGTCCGTGCGGCTCTCGGGGCTCCTTCCCGCGGCCCTTCAGCCCTGCGGAGCTTCGGCGTCGGTTCGGTTCCCCTGCCCGCGGCAGAGCTGCTGCTGCGCTGGGGCGGGATCGGGGCTCAGCGGGGCCAGGGAAACAGACCTTAGCAGCACAGGACAGAATGGTTTGGGCTGGGAGGGACCTTCAGAGGTCCAGCCCCAAAGGTCAGGTTGCTCAGGGCCCTGTCCAACCTGGCCTTGGGCACTTCCAGGGATGGGGCATCCGACAAAGCCCACCCAGACCCCTTTCCCTTCCCAGTGCATCCCGCAGTGGGGCTGGCACCGCTCAGGACGGGCAGTTTGCTTTTGCTCCAGGGTTTTCCCAGGCAGCTGGAACCAGCCAAGCAGCACTGCTGTGTTTGTGGCTGAAGTCCCACCTGGCCGCCTTGGTGAGGAGACCCCGAATTCCTGAGCACCCTCGACACAAGGCTCATGTGTTCCTCAGGGTTCACAGCACAGGAGTGGGAGCTTGGGGTGACAGGGACACCCAGTGAGCCCCTGCAGCGAGCAGGGAGGGGCAGGAGGAAAGCCAGCACTTCACGGGAAGGTTCTCTAGGATGGGGGAGGATGTGAGCAGATGCTTGGCTCTACCAGCAGCATGCTGGGGCAAACGTGGAACCTTGTGTTCAGTCCTAGGCATTAGGATGAGACCCTGCTGTGGAAAAATACGAGTTGTGGTCATGGGCAGGGTGAGCAGTGTCCTGTGATGAGGTTTTTGTGCAGCTGGTTTTTGCAGGACTGATAACACCGAGGGGAGCAGCGCTGTGAGCGTTTGCTTGTTTGATTCCACAAATGCCAGGGCTCTAGCGGAACTGAGCCACCTCTTCCCACCCGTGCTGCACCCTCCCGCACCAGGCCAGCCGGGGTGTCAGGCAGACAGTGGAGCTGCCAGGGTGACACGGTGCTGCTGGGGACATGGCAGGTGCCCCCAGGTGACAGCGCCTCTGGTTCTGCTGGAACCAGTGGGAGAGCGGTGTGGCAGGATTGCAGGAGTTGGAGGTGAGGAGGAGCCTTCGGCAGGTGTTTG
>VZRL01006119.1:369791-400360 GCA_013397895.1 Origma solitaria | reverse complement strand
AGGAGCCTTCGGCAGGTGTTTGTGTTGCCTCACACTGTGACTCCTCACGGTTCTGTGTACCAGTTGATTCCTATGAAGGCATTGAAGGAGAGACACCTTTGATAGGTTTAATGATGGAAATCGACAGAGCTTAAAAGAGCTTAATTATAAACATGTCTAAAACGAACGTGTCTGCTCACTGACAGGAAAGGCACCCTTTGACTCGACCCCTCCTTAGATATATTTTTATTAAGGGCCTGTTTTTATCAAAGCAGGACTTGCAGTTACTGCCTGGATATTTTCAGTCTCCCGCAGAGATTGAATATGGAAAAAAACCCCAGGTGGATTGTCTTCAGCAGAAAGCTGTGGGCCATGGTGGGGCCATGGTGGGGCCTGCCGGAGCCACGAAGCACCAGGAGATGCTCAGGGCCCTGTCTCACCTTGTCGAGTGTCCCTGCCCCAAAGCTCTGCCCCTGTTCCCCCCCTGCTTGGATCAGTTATTCCTTAGCAGCAATCAGAACCTTTCCAGAGCTGTTGGGAGTTTCTCAGATGATGTGGGGCACTCATCTCCAGAGCCACAGCCTGCCGGAGGCACGGGTGAGGAATGGCCCGGCAGCACCATGGGGTGTGCCCCTCGATGGGGTGTGCCCCTTGCCAGAGCAGGTGTGGGGGCAGAGGGCAGTGCCGCAGAGCACGGCTCGGTGCCAGGGAGCCTTTCGGGAGCAGGGCAGGAGCTGAGGACAGGGATGTGCCAGCCCTTCCTGCCTTTCGGCACTTGCAGAAGCTCAGTGGGGCCTGTGGTAGGGCTTGGAGTGTGAGACAGGCACGTGCAGACCGATGGAAGGGAATCTGAAATAGGCTTTTTTAGTAAGTTGTCAGGTTTAAAACCTCAGTGTTGTGATCTGGAGGGGAGAAGCGCTCGGCTGTTTCCACAGGAGCATGCCAGGTCCGAGAGCTTCCTCTGCCTCCAGCTCCGCAGTGGTGCTGCAGCCTCAGGACAAACACAGAGGAATGTTCAGTCCCGCTCTGGGCTGCTCTGGGAGGAGTTGTGGCACCGTGTGACACAGCTCAGCTGTGTCCTCCTGCACGTGCCCCTGCTCCAGCCGCTGGCTGGGCTGGGTCACCCCCGGGGCTGTCACAGGCACCGTCTCTGCACAGGTTATGCTCCCCGGTTACTATTTTAGTAAATTAAAGCCAGAAAAAGAAATTCCCTTCTGATTGAGCTGTCCTGACAGTATTTCCTGTTGTCCAGGTGAAATGAGGTACAAATGCCAGAAGCCCCCGTTTGCATTCCCATTCCTCTGTGTGTGTCAGGGGCAGGGTCCCCTCTGGGCTGTCCCGTGTCCTCTCCCACGTCCTCTCCACATCTCCGCCGTTTCCTGTGGCATGGGACAGCCCCTGGCTCCAGGGACACGGCAGGCAACCCTTTGGCGACTGTTCTATCTTCCCTCATCCCATTATTCCTCCCAGCCCTTCCTCATGCAGTACGTTGCCTCTGTTTTTTATTTTAATTGCAATCACTCCCTTTCTGTGTCTCTTCTTTTTTTTTTTTTATTTCTGGGACTTATCTTTTCAGTTTAATCTATTAATTTCTGTTCTTATTTCACTTTGCAGACTATTTGCCGATTTCACAAGACATAATTTTTATCAACTAGTTCTTAAAGATGCATAACAAATTAATCGGGGTTTACTACAGTGCTAATGAGAGAGAGACAGAGAAAGCCTGGGTGGTCCATGTTTAATATCAATGTCCACTGAAAAATTGCTGCTCTTACTGGCTGGTTTGATTGACTGGACTTTTTATTTTATTTTTATTTTTTTAAAGGCTCCATATCCTCACTGCTTTGAGTTTGCTTTTTTTTTTAATTTTTTTTTTTTCCTCTGCTTTGTTATGAGTTTTTAATGCCCACTTGGAATGTAACTCACAAGGATGGGGTCGGGGCATTCCGAAGGCATGACTTCTCACAAACTTTTTAGAAACTGTTTTATCAATGAAGTAAGAAGGATGATTGGGTTGATTTGGTCTCACAAACAGCCCCAAAGAGAGTGATTGGCGCTTTGTAACATGACGATGTCCAGCAGTAGCACAAATGTCACCCAGGGTGGAGCGAGACAGGTGTCTCCTGTCCCTGGTGTCCCTGGGGCCATTGGCAGCGCAGGGCTGAGCTCCCCGCGCTGTGTGACCCCGAGGTGCCACAGCTCTCATGTCACATCCCCTTCCCTGTGCCGTGGGGCTCTCTGGGAGCTGCCACTGTCACACGAGGGCCATGGCGAGGGCCACCAGGAGAGAATTCCTGCCCCAGTGCAGAGCCCGCGGGGCCTGGAGCAGCCTGGGACCCCGGGAGGTGTCCCTGGCCGTGGAGCAGGATGGGCTTTGAGGTCCCTTCCAACCCGAACCATTCTGGGTTTCTCTGATTCTTTGATCCCAGCCTCTGGCCAGCAATGGTCCTGCACACTCCTGCAGCTGCTTCTCCTTCCAAACTTGACTTGCAAACCATGGGCAAATTCCCTAAATTCTGGCCATGTTTTCCCTGCTTAAGCTACATTGCGCCTCTTCATCCAAATTGCAGGAGAGCTGCAAACCTCCATCCATTGGCTTTACCAAGACCAGATTCTGGACTTTGGGGTAGAAAACACACATTCTATTTAAATTCTGCTGTTCTTGAAGTGTTTCTACCCGTTTGATAAGTTTGTGAGAAGTACGTTGCATGCTTACAGTAGAACTGTAATGCATTTTAATGTTTGTTAATCCACTTGTTTAAAATGTTGGTGTCAAAGGCTCTACAATCCACGGCTGTGCTGTTCATTTCATTAAAGATGCTTGATGTAATAATTGGGTAGTTTTCTTTTGACTTTTCTGCAGGCAATAGCTTTTTTTAATCTGTATGGCTTCTTATTATTTTGTTTGGGTTTTTTTGCTATGAATTGCTTTGCTTTTGTGAACTTGTCTTAGTGTGCATGATTTGCAAACATTTCGGCTATTGTGAATTTTCTCATTTTTTGTAAATAGTCCATCTGTGCTTTTCTTTTTTTTTTCTTTTTTTTTCCTTTTTTTTCTTTTTTATGACTTTTTTCCTGTAAGTAACTGAGGTAGAAAATAATAATAAATTGTTTACAACGGATCTGCTGTGTTGCTGCTCTCTTAGCTTGCAGTTTTAATATTTTGGTTTGGACACCCCAAATAACCAGTACCAATGACAGTTGAATAAAAGAATAAAACAACCATCACTCAGAGCGTGTGACCTGCTGTTTGAAGAACCTGCAGAGGAACAGTTACATACAAGGTCTGTTTACAGCAAAAATTACAGCTAAAAAAAGACAAAATGCACTCGTAACTGGGGGGAGAGGAAATTGCAGCATCCCCACTGATCCTCCACCACTGTGGGGGGATGTTCCTGCACTGTCTTTGTCCCAGTTATAATTTCTGCCATCATCACCTGAGTGTCTGGGGATTGTCGAAGTTTCGTAGAAGCCTTCAGGTCAGGAATTTAAATTATTTATTTTAATTAATTGCTTGTATGTTTGTTAAAGCTTATTAAAACCTTTGTATATGGAGAGAGGTGAGAAAAACAAATATTTTGACAAACTTTGCAGAGCTCAGGGAAATATATTTGGTTATTAATACTGGTGCTGCAAAGGCCACGAGCTCAGCCTTGGGTCATGCTCTTGCAGTGCCTGGAACAGTGGAAATGCAACTCAAGACGGTTCAAAGTCTCAGACTGATGGGGTTTGTTACTGTGAGAGCTTTTAATCCAACTTTCTGTTGAGCTTAATTCAGTTTCTTTCCTGATGCCAGTCCCACAGTGTTTGCTCACCAGCGCTGGGCAGGGAGGGATCTTGTGTAAAAGTTACGTGTGGTGCTCGCCTAGTGGATAACAACTAGAAAATAGGTATTTTCCCGGTGAGGAGAAGGAGCTGGTGCCAGAGACAAGGGGATTGTGACGTCACGCTTAAGGCTTTTTGTCACAGTGTCTGAGAGGAGGAGGTTCCTGTGCCTGGGGCTTAGGACTCCCCGATGCAAGATCCCCTTGGTTAATCACCTCCAAGAGGAGTGCAGTGGGGATGGGGGGAAGAGGGTGTGGTTGCAGCATCCCAAAAAGCCACCCCACGGTGCAGTGGTGTAAAACACCCAGCCTGGGGCATGTGGTGCTCCATCGACCCCGAGCCACATTCCCCTGCCCTGGAGCACCCAACTTCTACTCTGGTGAGGAAAAGGAGTTTAAAGTGCTGCCTACGCGTGCTTTCTGTACCAACAGGGAGTGGTGAAGGCTGTATTAATAGGGGTCAGCTCTGTAAAACACTCTTTAAGCTCTGTTACACAAGTGTAAAGCTTGTCGAACATTTACTAATGGGAGCAAAGTTTGTCTGGTCGTGGTACTGGAATGATCAAACGTAACCCTCAGGAAAAGGAGGACCTGGTGGCAGCTGCAAAATAGGAGGAGGAAATGTAAAACCTATTTTGAATTGTTCAGTTAGTTAAGCCTTGTAACAGTGAGAGATGTGGAACGAAGCTGGAGATGTTTCTCACTGCTTTGTCTAACCCTTAACTGCTGAAAGCTGCTCTGCTCTCCCTGCACTGCGTGCCTCGTGTTCACCCAAACACATCACTGCATCTGCATGGCATCGCTGGTTTAGAGTGCCTTTGGAATCTCTTGGAGCCACCTGAGTTTCCTCTTCCCACCTCTCCATTTCAGCCTCCGTCCCTGCAAACAAAGACTGTAGACTGGACCTGGTTTCAGACTGGGATTTGGGGTGTTCTTTTGCTGAGGAGGGACCATTCCCATTGCAGGCACATCCCTGGAGGGAGGAGCAGCTGGAGCTGCAGACAGCAAACTGACAAATTAATACAGCACAGCTATAAATCTGCAGCCAGAAGGTTCTCTTTCAAGTTCTGTTTAGGTGCTGGTGGCTTGTGTTTTGGTGCAGGAAACAATGGTCTCTAGAGCTGTTCTCTGAGTCTGAGCAGAGCTGCAGCACTTTTGCCTCTTAGGCATGGTTTTTCTGAGAAAAGCTGCAATTTTTTTTTATGTTGCAGAGAATTGTGTAAAAGGACATTTTCGCTTTCTGTTTGCCCCCACCCCTTAAAACAATGCTGCTGTTAGATTTGAGATTTTCCAGAGAGAAGCTGTTGGTCTGTGTTGATGGTCCAGCTCTCAGCACTGTCAGTGGCAGCAGAGTGTGGCCAGTGGAAATGGAGCCTGTCCCTCTTTTCCTGTCCTGTCCTCTCCATGTGAGTGAGGCTGCTCTGGAGCTTCCCCTAAATATCATGTCTGGCTGAGGCCCAAAACGGCCCAGGTCCTTCATTAGGTTTTTCTCCACTTATAACTTGAATAACTGAGAAATAAGAACATCTTGAACATTGAACTTGAACACTGATTGTCCTGTTCTCAGCTGCTCACTGATCTGTGCCTGGAATTTGAGGCTTTAAAAACTTCAGGTTCATTGCCCTGAAAATTAGTGATCCTGAAGGGGCAGAGAGGAAAGGAAAAAGAGTCCAAATCTGCTGTGTCTCTAGAGGTCGTTGTGTTTTGGGGTGGTGCTGCAGCTCCAGAGCGATGGTTTTGACTGTGAACAGGCCCCAGCTGCAGTGACCAGGAGGGTTAATGAGAAGAATTATTCACAGGAGTAAAGAGGCATAACACAAACATTCGTGTGTGGAGGAAAACGTGGATAGCCCTGCAGAAGGAGGAACGTGGTCTAGTAATGCCCATCCTCTGCTGGAAGGAATTCTCTGTGTCTGAGCCAGCCAGAGCACGACAGTCCCCTGCTTTCCTGCCCTTGTGCCCTAGTAGAGACAATTTTTAACTAAAGCTGTTAAAAATTGGAGCTGGCGTTGCAAAGAACTGGACAAGATCAGCCTCCTCATAGCACAGAAACATTCAAATGTGAGTGTTTTAGTAGTAGGATTTCCAGATGGTCATTAAGGAGCTTCCAAGTCCTGCCTTGCGCAGGAGGACTGATCACAGTCTCTGCAGCAATGCCTGGAAGATTTCTGGGCTCAGCATCCCAGTCCTCTGCTCTGACCTCTTTCCTAATGTGGATTATGGAGTGCCCAGTGAGGGACTGGGACTGTCCCTGTCTGCCAGCAGTGGGTGAGCTGCACATGCGAGTGCTGAAGAGTTCCCCACCCTCTGATAACCTTGTCCTGTGATTTACTGCCTTCTCTTTTATGAACTTACATCTTTGTGTTCAATTTTCCCAGCTTCAGCCTCCAGACATGAGTTCTTTTCATGCCTTTGTTCATCATCAAGGACCTGTCTTTAAATAATACTTACCCAGATAGTTTAGATCATTCATAAAAATTGAGACAAGCAGCTTAACCAAATAGCTCATTTTCTTTACCATCGGAGCAGCGGAAATGAGGCTTGAAGCAAATCAGTGCCACGTTGCTGAACTCTGAATAGGTACCTTAATGTGGTTCCATCGAAGCTGCCCTTGTTCATCCAGCAGCAGGTACTGAAATGCAGAAATTCAGAGCTGCTGTGCTGAGAGGCGGCGTGGGGCTGGTGAGCTCCTGAGTGTTCTGCCTCTGCAGCCACTGTTGCCTTTTTACTTAACTTGTCCATTAAAAGTCTGTGGTAAATGTTTGGCTTTGGCCTTTAAAATGAGTTGTAGCGAGTCCAAAGGAGGCCACCAAGATGATGAGAGGGATGGAGCACCTCTCCTACAAGGAAAGGCTGAGAGAATTGGCATTATTCAGCCTGGAGAAGAGAAGGCTTCAGGGGAGCCCACAGGAAAGATGGACAGAGAATATTTACAGGAGCCTGGAGAGACAGGACAAGGAGGAATGCCTTAAACTGCCAGAGGGCAGGGCTGGATGGGATATTGGGAAGGAATTGTGTCCTGTGAGGGTGGGCAGGCCCTGGCACAGGTGCCCAGAGCAGCTGTGGCTGCCCCTGGATCCCTGGCAGTGTCCAAGGCCAGGTTGGACAGGGCTTGGAGCAGCCTGGGACAGTGCGAGGTGTCCCTGCCATGGTAGGGCTGGGATGGGATGAGTTTCAAGGTCCCTTCCAACCCAAACCATTCTGTGACTATGATTCTATGAAATGTTTTTATGGAAGCAATCAATTCGTGTTAAACAGAATCATTTGCTTTTAGGAAGTGATTTGGTTGAGATTCTGTTTCCTCCATTCACTTGGTTCTTTCATGATTCTCTGGGGGTTTTGCCAGTTGTTAATTAGGGGCATTACCAATTACATACTGGGTCTGAGTGTTGGATGGTGGGAGTTTCCATAGGGTGCATTTGAGAAGTGGAGCCTTGAAGCTTCTGTAGAGTAGGAGCAGGTCTTAAGTAGAGTAAATGACCTAAATCAGCTGCCAGCTTTTGCTTTTTGGTTTGTGGGTTTTTGAATAAATAGTTTTTTTTAGAATGAACTGTTTGCCTTTGAGAAGTTTGCCAGTTTGCAGTACAGTGAAGTAACTGCAAAAGGGTTATTGCACTTGAAATGCCACAAAACGATAATTTGGAGACAAACAAGGCTTTCTCTCACTGATGCATAAAGTAATTACTGGGCAGAAATGCACCATTCTCATCCTAAAACCCACGGCCTGAGAGTCCCAGCAGCTGAAAAATGGGTCATTTACTGTACATAAAGTGGAAGTGCCAAATTTTAAATTAACTGTATTTGGGGTTTGTTGTTCTGTTGGAATTCCAGAATGGGAATATTGGCTCATCATAACATCCATCTGCAAGCAGCCATGGAGGGCATCAGCCATGGGACAGACCTTGCACTTGTGGCTGTGCCCTGGGTGGTTGCTGTGGGTGAGGGTCCATGGTGTGTTCTGGCTGAAATTCCCTCTTCTTCTCAGATTTTATCAAGGTTGGTGTAACACAGCGGAAAAAGACAAAGGGAAGCTCTTCAGGGGCTGTTGCAGTAGAGGCCTAGGGCAGGCTTGGAGATGCTAAAAGTGTTGATAGAATTGGTCAAAACCTTAGGCAAGTATTTCCGTGTTTTCCTGGGGTTCTGCCCTGCTGTGCTGGGTCCTGTTCATCGCTGTGGAGTGCAGAACTGTCCCACCTCTGTCCAGACGAGCCAGGATCACCGGTGGGAAGCACAAGACATTTCCAAGCAGGGCTTGTTCCTGCCCCACATTCCTGTGGGCTTTGAAAAAGCTTCACAGAGCCTGCAGTCATATCCCAAGGAGTTAATTGCTAATAAACTGTGGTAATGAGTTGTGAAGGATTTGCTAGAACCCCGATCTTTGATCAGTTCTGGGGAACATTTGATTTCTCTAGGTGTATGTTCTTCTCTAAATATGCAGCACTGGGTTGTTCATCTAAAGCTTGGAGTAGTAGCAGGTTTTTCTCTTTCTCATTTGTGTTTCCTTATAGAAAGGGAGGGGGAGTGTGAGACAGAGAGCCTGGAAGATGAAGGTTTTAAACATAAAGGGATTGTTTTGGGATGGAGCTCTCCCTTGTGTGTGTTCACCATTAAAGATGACATTTTTGCCCGGTAAATTGGACCCACGCCTGCCTGCCTTCAAAAAAACTACCAGGCTCTTCTGCTTCATGGTTTTGAGTCTCTGATACTTTTGAAATGAAGCCTAAAGATCCTCCAAAGAGGATAACACTGCCTAATGGAAAGAATAATGCAAGCGAGAACCCATCTGAAATGACAGCTGTGAGCCTGGCGCAGCTTTTCGGGCTGATCAAAGCTGCTGGGAACGCCGCTTGAAAAGGGGGGATCAGCTCCTGGGAACGCCGCTTGAAAAGGGGGGATCAGCTCCTGGGAACGCCGCTTGAAAAGGGGGGATCAGCTCCTGGGAACGCCGCTTGAAAAGGGGGGATCAGCTCCTGGGAACGCCGCTTGAAAAGGGGGGATCAGCTCCTGGGAACGCCGCTTGAAAAGGGGGGATCAGCTCCTGGGAACGCCGCTTGAAAAGGGGGGATCAGCTCCTGGGAACGCCGCTTGAAAAGGGGGGATCAGCTCCTGGGAACGCCGCTTGAAAAGGGGGGATCAGCTCCTGGGAACGCCGCTTGAAAAGGGGGGATCAGCTCCTGGGAACGCCGCTTGAAAAGGGGGGATCAGCTCCTGGGAACGCCGCTTGAAAAGGGGGGATCAGCTCCTGGGAACGCCGCTTGAAAAGGGGGGATCAGCTCCTGGGAACGCCGCTTGAAAAGGGGGGATCAGCTCCTGGGAACGCCGCTTGAAAAGGGGGGATCAGCTCCTGGGAACGCCGCTTGAAAAGGGGGGATCAGCTCCTGGGAACGCCGCTTGAAAAGGGGGGATCAGCTCCTGGGAACGCCGCTTGAAAAGGGGGGATCAGCTCCTGGGAACGCCGCTTGAAAAGGGGGGATCAGCTCCTGGGAACGCCGCTTGAAAAGGGGGGATCAGCTCCTGGGAACGCCGCTTGAAAAGGGGGGATCAGCTCCTGGGAACGCCGCTTGAAAAGGGGGGATCAGCTCCTGGGAACGCCGCTTGGAAAGGGGGGATCAGCTCCCCGGCACCTCTCCTTGCACAGCCTGCACTGAATTCATATTCCTGTGTGTTTGCACTTCTTTCCTGGGCGATAAGTGACCCTTCTGCAGGGCCGGGGTTCAGAGCAGCGCTCTGGGGAGCACCAGGGGTGTAAGAGGTGAAGTATTGGGGGTGAAAGAGCCTCTGAGCTCGATCTCCTCGGCACAGGGACCCCAAAGCACCCTGCACAGAGCAGTCTGCAGCCTGTGTGTGTGAGCACTCCCAGCACCCTGTGAACACAGAGCCAGGGGATTGCTTCTTAGCTGCAGTTTTGTGGTGGCTTTTATTTTATTCTCCATCCATGTCCCATGGTTTTGGCTATTTTCTGAAGCCAGGTGGTGATTTGAGCATCTCAGCTTCCACTTTCTTATTTTAAATCCCTGTGCTCATTGCTGAAATCTGAATATGCGACCTCAAGTGCCCAAGTGCTTTGGGCATTAAAGCAGAGGAAATTCTTTGCGTGATATTTTTTGATGTAAGAACTAATTTAATGATCTTTGTGACTTCTTTTTGGGTTGATTCCTGTTGTCTAGTTGTAAAGGATAGGGTCGTGTGTGCTTTGGGAATGCAAAATGTTTGGGGTCTTCAAAGGCTGAGCAGAGCAGGGCTGAAGGAGTCAGTGATTTCTCTTAGAGCAAGAGCTGCAGGAAGAGTCCTGGCAGCAGGAAGGGGGACAAGGGTTCTTGTGTTATTCCTTTGCTTGTGGTTGCCTTGTAGCCAAGCCCAGGCTGGAGGGCAGGAGAACTCTGTGATTTGAGGAGTGGTCCCACCAGAGCAGGAGATGGAGCAGGGCAGAGACCTGGTGAGCCCCTCAAGCCCACATGAAGACTGGCCCTGCTCAGGCAGCATCACTCTGGCCAGATTTGTTCACAAAGCCCCTGGAAAATCCTCTAAATCCTGGGCTCGCAGTGCAGTGCCCAGAGCAAGACAGCAGGGCTCTGTGCTCCATCCCAAACCTGCTGCTCCACGGCTGTGCCATTCTGTGATCCTCCTTTTGCCAAACTCACCTGTGCCTTGGAGAGACACCAGCCATGGAATGAATCTGGGACCTCAGGGCAAAGAATTTAACCCAGATTTGTCCATCTTCCCTCGCTGCTTCACTATTTAAAGTGAAACTATTGATGCGGGAAGCAGGAAAATTTATCTGTGAAAAATTGCACTTGGAACGCTGGTTTTGGCTCATTCTGAGCAATGAGAGAGCATGAAATTGCTGTGAATCCTCAGGGCTTTCCTGGCCAGTGTGTGAGCCCAGTGCAAAGCGTTCATTGTAAAACACCTTCTAATTGCAGTGCCTGAAGTGGGCACTGCTGGCTTTTGGAATGGCTCCGGGTGTGTTTCCTCTGGGCCCTACAAGTTCTCTTTGTCCCCTGCTCAGCTCACAGGGGCGTTCCCAGTGCCCCGTGCCGGGATCCCCATCGGGCACAGCGGCTCAGGAGAGAGCCACGGCGGTACCACAGTGAGCTGGCAGTGGTGGGAGGTCACACAGCATTAGTGGCTCCACAGCAGGGACAGGGAAGCTGTTCCCAGCCGAGCGAGCCAATGGATGTGGTGCCTGGCAAAGGGCATTTTAGTGGGGGATCGATTGCTTTCAGTAGGTTGGATTGATTTGGGGATCCTCCGGTGATGGAGCCATCCTGTGAGTGTATCAGCGAGCAGGGTTTTGCCTATCTTGATAATCAATCCCTGTTTCCATCTCCTGCTCTCCGGCCGCCCGCGGCGTTCCCGCACGGAGCGCGAGCAGCAATCACACTTGAGCTGTTTGGAGTGCCATGGCGCAGGGATGCTTTTATCTCAGAATTGGGATAAAAGCTTTCTTCGGGGGTGGAGGGATTAATTTTTCACACATCTGTCCACTGGAATGCAATAACGGAGCCTTTGTTCGGGCTCTTTCCGTGGAGCGCCTTCTCCACCCTTGTTATTTCACTCTTCTTTTGCATGGCAAAACTTTTTGTCCTGCATTTCAAATAGATCCTGAACACCCCTGGCAGCTGAACAAGAGAAACAAACTTTCCAGCCCTGTTTTTTGTGCTGTTCTCAGGGGATGCTTGGTGATTTGAAGGGTATTTGATTGGTTTTGGCAGAGGCGTTGTGTTCCATGGAAAATCCACAGCTCCTCCAATCCTGTACGGATGGTTTAGGGAGCCCCTGGGGCTTCCAAATGTGAGATTTGCGGGTGGCCAGCTGGTGGTGGAGGTGCCGTGGGAACGCTGGGGACACTGCTCTTGGGCTGTGCGCCGTGGTGGGCAGGGAGCACGGTGGGAGGGACAGGGGACAGTGCCAGCTCTGCTCCTGCCGGAGCCGCAGTGGGAGGGCTCGGAGCTCAGCCCAGCCGTGGCTCTGCATGAGAATGAAGCCTCAGAGCCTCAGCCCTTGGCCTGCAGATGCTTTCCTTGCTCTTTGGACATTGGTTTGACTCCTAACACCAAAGTCGTCTTGCTCCAGCCCTAACCATTTGTTGGGGGACCCACGCAGGGCTCCGTCACCAGCGAGAGGGACTTTAACGCTCGGGTTCAGCACTGGTTATTACAGCATCCCCCACATCACTCAGCAGAGGCTGTGGCAGGTGCCAGCAGGCTCCCCAGGAGCACCAGGGCTGGCTGTGCAGGGCTGGGCTCTGTGCACAGGGAGCACCAGCCTGAGGATCTTCTGCATACATTTACCTGTGATGTTTTTTTCCCCCCAACAGCCCTATTACCATATTTAAATGCAAGTATGTCTTTTTTTAATTGGTGTTTCAAGTAGCTTCAAGTCACTCTAGCCTAGTTCTGTGCTCTTTGCCCTGGTAGCTGAGCTGTAGCTGAGCCGTAGTGCTGAAGGTAGTGGGCTGTAGTGTGCTGGGCTCTCGGGGCTCGCTCTCTCGCTCTCGGCCTCACTCTTCTCTTTCTCAGTGCCTCAGTTGTTCTCCTGTGGTTCCTCTGCCTTGCAAAGCAGCTGTGATCACGGCCCTGATGGCTGCTTAAGGGCCAGGTTCCATCGTGGTGGCCACGCCAGGCTTGTCCTGTCTGGTGGCAGGAGCAGTCAGAGCTCCCAGAGGCCAGGAACCTCCTGGGAGTTGTTAACTTTGGGGTTTGGGGGTCTTGCTGATTCCCTGGGCTTTGCCATTGCCCTCTTAAAATACATATATTGAAAGTCAGAGTCTCTGGCAGATCTTTGGAATATTAATTAAGTAAAGACATTAAATCTGCAATCTTGCTGGCAGCATTCCATTCCTCTGCGAGGGCTCGGTTCCCTGGAGCAGGGGGGATGTCATAGAGCTCCTTGATCTGTGGCTGGTTTGCTTTCAAGAGCTTTTTCCTTCCTTTCTTTCTTAAACTGCATTCCATTGAATTTTTTCTGCTTGATCCCAGCAAATCTGTGATCTTGACATGAGGACCTCCTCGTATTTTCCATTACTGCTTTGTCTATAGACCAGCACATTATTATCACTTGCAAATAAGCCCGGAAGAGAATTCCCTGGTTGTTTGCGGAGCGGGCTGCCCCAGTTCCTCCGGGAGTGTGGAGACACGAGCCGAGTGCTGCCGGCTCTGCCTCCAGCCTGTCCCCCTTGGCTCCACAGCGTGCCGTGGCCAGGAGCCCCATCGCTCCTCTGCCAGGGGGATTTGTGCCAGCAGGGACCACTGGCAGTGGCAGCTGGCAAGGGCTCGGCTCTCGGTGTGCGCGGTGCCCGCTGGTGGCACGGAGATGGCGAGCTCCAGAGCCCTGTGCCCCGCAGAGACTCGCGGTACCCACTGGCTTCGATCTTCACCCTTGTCCTTTTCTCCACGGCCAGGTTTTCCGGCAGCGGCTTATGGACCAGTAGCAGCGGCAGCCGTGGCGGCAGCAAGAGGATCAGGTAGGGGGGCCCGTGGAAGAGCAAACCCTCAGAGTGCAGGGTCAGGTAAAAGCTCTGTCGGTATTCTGTGTGGCTGCAGCTCTCCATCATTTCTCTGATTTTCCTCACGCTTATCCTGGGGACCTGGAAACAATCAAAAAAATTAGAGAAAAAATAAGTAATCAGTCCCAACCCAAACCCAAACTACAAGCAGAGGCCATGGGGGCTGGAGCACCTGCAGGAGATTGGCATGAGAACTGCCAAAACTAGGGTAGATATTCCAATTTGTTTCTTTCTTTATTCCTTTATTGTGTTGGTTTCTTTATTTGTTTGGTTTAAATTCGAGGCTCTAAAAGACACCCCAAAAAAGATTAATTTGTGTTTTTGGAAAAAAAGTTTTGGTTTCTCACGGGAATCTGGGGTTGTGTTGAGGCAGTGGCAGCAGCTCTGGGTGCTCCCGCCGTGCCCGGAGCCGCTGTCACCTCCTCCACCATGGCCAGCACAGGGTGTCCCCGTGGCGAGGGGCCGTGTCCCTTGGGATGGCATCACTCGTGCCATCGGCACCAGCGCACGGCTGGCAGTTCACCGTCCCTGCCTGCTCCAACCCCGCTGCTTCCATGAGGAACGACAAAGCTTTTCTTCTGTCCTTCTGGAAACCTTTTACCTTTTTTTGTTTTCCCCTTAAGGGAAATAAATGAATCGTTGCCAGTTGCCGTTACTGCCTTAGGTTTAAACTCCGCTGAACGTGAATCAGCACTTTGCTCAGGTGGCAGAGCTCAGAGCAGCCCTCGGTGAGCCGTGGGCTCGGCAGCCGCCCCAGCTGCCGGCGCAGGCTGCGCTGGAGCCGCTGCCGGGACGGAGCCGCTGCCAGCGCCGTGTCCTCTGTCCCCGCGTCTCCCCGCGGGACACGGGGCTGGCAGCCCCTTCGGCTCCCCACGGCTGGGCCGGGGGCTCTCGGTGGCTTTTCGGCAGTGCCGCGGGGTTAGCGAGGCCCTTCCCGAAAAGCCCCGAGTGCGCGAGGGGGCAGGAGGTGGGCACAGGCCCGGCCGTGTCTCGAGCGAGAGCCTGATGCCATGGAGGCCAAAGAAAGACACCAGGAGAACTCCGTTCCATGCAAACTGGCACTGCTTGCAGGCTACAAAGGACTCTCTGTACAGTTCCATCCTGTGGCATGTAGAGAGCGCCTAAGGGGTGACTTGCCAGCCTGGTTGTGGGGATCCCCCAGCTCCCGGCTTCTCCTACTGCCCCGGCACGGAGGGGAGAAACAAACCCAAAGAGAAAAAAAAACCAACCCAAACAAAACCCAAGATTGCTTTTGCATATGCTTCCAGGAAAACAGACCTCATTGTTTCTGCCTCTTCCTCATGTTTTGCCCTTCAGGTTTTGTTTTACGTGCAAACAGACCTGGTGAGTTGCCCCTTAGCAAGGCACAGAGGGTTTGGCTGGATTAACGTTGCTTCCCTGATTATTGTTACCATTTATTTTTTAATTGGAGTGCTTTTGGTGCCCATTACAACTGAACTGAGCATTGATCAATTCTGTGCCTGAAAATCATGTCTTTAATTTGAGTGTTTTTTGGTTTCTCTTTTGTTGGGTTTTCTGATTTGTTTTTTTGGTTTTTTTTCGGTTTTTGATTTGAACTTGCAATACAAAACTAAATCTAACCCTAAATTAACAGCACCCTTTCTGGCAAGTTTAAAGAGCAGTATGGTGTTTGGAAATGTCTTTTCAAGCCTCAAAATTGCCTGTGTGCACAAAACTGGCAAAACCCCAAAACTGAATCCAAAGAGCCCCCGTCCCACCCCAGCCCCGAAGTCTCAAGGAGGAAGATGGGTTTGTCCCCGGCCCCGCTCACATCCACACCAAGCCGTGGTCTGGGAACGGGGGTTCCGTAGAGTCATCTCCATCCAAAGCGGTTTCGGAAGGGACATCCAGGGTTTGCCACTCCATCAGCAATGGTAGTGAATTGTATCCAGGAGCAGTGGAGTCCGATCGATCTTGCGCTGCAGTGTACGGGCCCGATTCATTACAAGAAAAATGGCTGGGGTTTTTCCCTTCTTTCCTTTTCGGTTGGGATTTTGTTTTTCCTTCACAAATTTGCACTGCCCTCCTTCACATGTGTCTGGTCCAAAGCACAGAGCACAGCACGGCTGGCCCTAAACTGGCCCCTTTCTGCCAGGAAATGGGAAAGAGCTGGGAAATACCCGGGCAGGTGCATCCCACCAGCCCTGGCTCACTGGGGAGAGGCTCCAGCACAGAGCAAAGAGTCCAGGAGGTTCCTGGAAAGCACTGGTGGCAATCCACGTCATCGGTGTCGCCATCACTGCTGCCTCTTCAGCAGCACTCCAGCCCCACAGCTCACCCCAAATTGCCCTTCTCTGTTCTCCGGCCCCGTCCCTCCAGCTCTTCCCCACCTTCCTGGCATCAGTGCCAGCATGGAGACAGCCCCCGCAGAGAGCATCCACCTTCACGTGCCTGTCTTGGTCTCCCCAGGAGGCTGCAGCCCTCTCACTCCAAGGCCCTGGGCACTGACCACCATGGCTTGTCCTTGGGGTGACATTCCTCCTCTTGGGACCCCTGCATGTTTGCTGAGTCAGCAGAAGGAGCCCCCCGGGGGCCAAGCACCTGCTTGGGGCCTCCTCCCTGCCCTCGCCCCTTCCTTTTCTATGGCAGCGCGTCAGCAGCTGACCTTGCTAGATAAACAGGTTCTTCTGTGTCACAGCAGGTCTGTCCTGCAGCCGGCAGGAAGGGACGTGTCCCTGTCCTCGTGCTCGGTGCCACCATAAATTCACGTCCCGCGTCGCTGCTCGCGTGCTGGCAGGGTGAGCGCGGCCGTGCTGCTCGTCATAAATCACGTCCCCAGTCGACATCCCAGTGATGAGGTGATAGCTGAGGTCCTTCCAGCAGACACGGGTCTGGCCACATCCGTTCGCTCCGGGTGGGCCTGTGCTGCCGAGTCCCTCCACTGGTTTTGACAACCTCACCCATTCTTGTATTTTTTTAATGAATTGGGACCTGAGCCACAGAAAACGAGCAAAGTTAAAAGTCTGAATGCTGCAAACTCCTCCTAGACAACTTCACTATCAGTGTCACGTTTCTTTTGAATCCACCTGACATATTTTACGTGTAAAACATTTTTGTCGTGTGAATGCTTTTTTTAAAATACAGTCATGGGGGGGCACATTTTTCTCTTGCATTTGACATGGGAGGGTTTCATCTGGCAGGAGAGCAAGATGAGGAAAATTTGGCAGGAGAGGCTTTTCGTTCCTTCCTCTTTGGTTCAATGACAAGCCTGAGATTTTTTCCAGTTCCCAACCTGTTGCTACCAACTATTCCTCCCTGAGGACTGGAGACAAAACCCTAAGGCCACCCGAAATGCAGCCGTGTCCCAGCTCCCTCGGGCAGGCTCTGCCCGCTCGGCGCGGTGGGACGGCGCAGTGCCGCGGCGCCGGGGGCTGCTCCCCACCCCAACCCCTGGCACATCTGGATTTTGGGCCCCGGTCCCGGCTTGCCAGTGCTGCCTTTGAGCCCTGCGCCCCAACAACCCCTTACTGGACTTTATACTTGCCAGCTATAACAAATCTCGTAACGTGAGCTACTGACCTTGATGGTGAGTGTGAGCAGTTATGTTTTGTTGTTTTCTCTCTTGCTTGGTTGGGGCTGCTGTGAGAGAGGGTGTCTCTGAGGCAAACTTTCCGGCCTCTCTTACACTCGGACGTGCACACCTCCTCTCAAACACTCTTCTGAGCGCTCTCAGCGGGAAGGTTTGTCCACACCTATTAATCCTCTCTCAGTGTCCAGCTTCTTGTTAGTAGCAGCTGGTTGCATGTTTTTTGCTTGTTCGGACGAAACGGTTCAAGAAACGACTCATATCAACTCTTGAGAAATGTCTCTATTTTTTTGTACACTTTCTTTCTTTTGATGTTTTTTATTAATTTCCCTTACTTAAAAAACAAAACACCTGTTGTCCCGTAAAACATTTCACATCTCCCCTTGCCTGTTCTTAGAGTGTATGTATCTGTGGGACTGAACTAAATGCATGCACTGTAGTAGTCGTACTGGTAGCAGTAGATGTAGTTGTAGAACATGCATTGTCGAGTTGATATTACAGGCACCATCAACGCGAACGAGCGTGGCAGATAAAAGCAGAGCCTTGGTCTGATTGAAAGCGTAGGGATAACACAGCAGAGAGATGCTGACGGCTTGGATCCATAGACCCCTATTCGTTAAATTCCATTATCTGGAAGTTTAAATTGAAGCCGGCTGTAGGCAACCTAGACCCTCTGTACAAGAACCCGCACATGCTGTTATGCTGATAGTAAAACTGACGTTAGTTTTTTCAAATTAACCCCCCCCCAGGAATTGAAACACTGACTATAACTGTATTCTCTTATTTTTATTTTGTATCCAAAAGAACTTAAGGTATTTTTCAAATCATTTTACAATCATGGTTTCTCCATCAGCCTGTTACTCGTCCATATTAGCCCATAGACTCATTCGTTGGCGGTCGTAGACCAGATGTGCCACACGCAAATCACTCCATTTGGGAATCCAAGTAATTCCGTGTGTGTGAGGCAGCTCCCTGCAGCCTGTCCTGAGCCACCGAGCGATTGTTTGTAGGTCATAAACCTTAAATCTTATTATGCAACAGAGACTGAGCTAGTGATGGGTCGTACTCATTGCCATGTCACTCAGCTTAAGGGAACATTTTTAAATGAAGATTCGACATTTCATAAATATCGGTACCAGGAGTTGGAGACGAGTTCGTCCTCTCTGCTGCAAGCCAGCAGTGGCTTTGCTTCTCCTGCCCAGGTTTCTGTGCTAAACTTGGAAAATGCAGAGACGGCGCCGTAGTCAGTAAATCCAACAGATGGTAATTGAGATCCCGAATTAGGCTTTGGTTTATTTGTTTAGTTTGCTGCTTGTCAGAAAACATCCTGATGGGAGCAGAAAGGCTCCTGCGTGGTGCAATCACCCCTTCCCTCCTCCCCAGGCCCCGGCCATCCCCAAAACCAGCCGTGCTGGGTGAGAGCATCCCCCTGCTCTGCTGGGCAGAGCCATGTGCTCATTAATGCACTTAGGGCAGCGAGGGCTTCCAGAGGAAATCAAATATCCAGAACGGACTTTCCAGTGTAATTAAGGACTTGTATTTGCTCCTTACCTTGAGTAAATCACACAAACGAGCTGGGGCTGCCACGGTGCAAGGCGAGCTGAGCTGCCCCTGGTAGTGCCAGGGAGCTGAACATTCGTGTGTTCAGGCAGGGATAATGTCCCCTCTGGACCCCAATCTTGCAGGGAAACGGGGGGACCTGCTGTTTAATGCACCTGGCACATGATGAAGTGAGGAGTGTGTCTGAAAGGCAGCAGAGCGACAAATTGCGTGGGGTCAGGAAGCCTTGTCTGACGCTTAAGGAAGGTGCTCCAAAATGTAATCTGCTCATAGTTTAGCAAATTATGGCCATAAAAAGGGGGACAGTGGTTGATCTGTGTGTGCAGGGGGAGAGGAGCCGCCACGGCTCGGAGAGGTGTCAGGAGGAGCATTTCAAAGATCCAGCCATGAAGCAATTTGGAATTTCTAAGGCCTGCTGGGAGGACTCCCTTGTGGCATGGCAGCTCTGGTGGAATTGCTCTCCCTTTTTTATTCTGCTCTATAAAAGTACATAAAGTTTAATCCAAGCTATGTAATCTCAAAAGCCAGACCCTAACAAGTGGTCCACTTGGGAGCAGCAAGGGCTGGAATTTCTCACTCCACTGGCACCGCCAGTAATTATGTGACAGAGCCTGGCGGGTGATGCATTGGGAAATTAATGGCTGCATCGGATTTTATCCTTTGCTTATCTCCCTGGCAGAGGCAGCGTGTGCTGAGGAGCACGGCGGGTGGCCAGGCAGGGACCCCACGCCGCGGGGGCTTCGGGGAGGGTGGGGGCAAGGACAAACCTCCTGCTTTAAACAGGCATTCCATCAGCCAGGCCCGGCACGGAGCAGCCCCGGGTGGTGAATGTGCTCTGGAGGAGCCACTCCACATTCCCGTGGGGGGTTTTGGCCTTGTTACTGACAATATTGGGAGCCCTAGAGTTACCTGTTGGTCTTCTACCCCAAATTAAAAAATAATGAAATTATAAATATATTATAAATGTATTGTTATAATTATATATATTATATTATTATAAATATATTCTTCTTTTCTGTTTCGTTCCGAAGTGCTGTGCTGCTCCAGGGTGGGAATCCCACAGGTCCTTTTCAGAGTGCAGGCTCCAGGCAGAAATAACCCTGTGTCTTGTTTTACTGTTGGATGCCACTTCTGGATCTTCTTTGGTCCATGAGGGACTGAGCTTCTTCGTGCCATGCTGGGGAGAAAATCCAGTAGATCTGAAACAATTGGGCACTGCTGCTGCTGCTCAACCTTGGCTGCAGCAGCCAGTGTTTGACAGGACACTGGGCTGAAGTCTATTGAGGTTAAAATACATCAGCTTTAATCAATAATTTTGTAATAGAAAATCTTGTGCACTTGATAAATCATCTCCAGTGCAATTAGTGACCACCTCTGAAGTGCAGTTGAAGTTAATCTGTAGCAAATTTAGTGGATAACTTTTAATAGTCTTTTCCATCGGGAGAATTATTTTCCACAGGAAAATGCTCCTCAGAATGCTCATCCAGGGCTGTTTTATTTGGGAAGAAATTCTTCTCTGTGAGGGTGGTGAGGCACAGGTTGTGTAGAGCAGCTGTGGCTGCCCCCGGATCCCTGGCAGTGTCCAAGGCCAGGTTGGATGGGGCTTGGAACAGCCTGGGACAGTGGGAGCTGTCCGTGCCCATGGCAGGGGGTTGGGACAATTTTGGTAGCCTGCAAAGCCCTGCCACAGCCAGTTATCTGTGTCCTATTCCCTGCGGCTCAGCGGAAGCTGGGGACAGAGCCGTTGGCTGTTGTGATCAGACTTCGCTCCCACGAGACGCAGGCGAGGCGTTGCAGAGTTTGCAGTGGGGTTCAGCACGTGCTCTGCAGCGCCTGAGATCTTCGAGCACAGGACGGTGTCTCGTGCATTTTAATCCCTGAACAGGTAAAATCCTGCCAGAGCTGAGGCTAACTTGCCTCTCCAGCAGCAGTTGCAGGCTGGTAGCCATTAGTGGAGCAACTGCTAACTGTGCGGCAGTGCATATTGGGCTGACACACCACTGTCAGTATTTTCATGCTCATTCTCTCTCCAAATGTTTTAAAAGTAAATACATAATTACAGTGATGTTTTTCTCCCTCTCTCCTTTCTGAAACAGAAAACTGCAAAAGGAGGAGAGTAGTTTTTCCTTGCAGCAGATGTTCGTGTGCATCTGGCTCCATGTGAGCTCAAGAAGCACGGTGGGTTAGGAGTTGCCAGAGAATGCAAAATGGGTCTGCAGGTACATAAACCTGAGCTGTTTAAAAACAATAAACTTATACAGCTGGGGCCTTAGTGAGCATCTCCTGGTAGATAAAAGAGCCCAGAACTCTGTGCCCTGACGAGGGGTCGGGGTGTCAGCTGCAGACAGTGCCACCAGCTGTCCCCAGGCACTCTGTGCTGGGCAGCAGCTTGCCTGGTGCAGACCCTCCCCAGGAGGGGATGGTGGCACAGGACTGGGGTTTTCAGGCTGGATTCCTCTCCAGTTACCTGGATAAACCCCCTCTGCTCCCGAGCATCCCCCCCAGCCCGTGGGGTCCATTGGCAGTGGGAAGGTGCTCCCCAGGCAAGGCCCTCCTGCTACTGTGACTTAAATTATGCAGCAAAACAAAGACCCGGTTTTGGTTTAATTTTCCTCCTGTATTGTCTGTTATTGTACAAAAGGCTTCAATTTCAAATTACAGGAGTGATAGCCAGTTAATGTGGTACAGTGGGAGGCCGGAGTTGCTGTTGCTATGGCAATGGAGTTCGGCTCATTTGTTTTGTAGATGAGTAATTACTACGCAATTAGAGTAGGCTAAAAATAAAGGGGCCTTTTGTTCCCTCTTACTCATTAATATTAATAAAAGACCTGTCCGGGCTGTGGTAAACAATTAATGCAGATGTGGTTGCCCACGGTAAAATTAACAGCAGCTTTCGTGCTCCTCGGCACGAGGTGAAGGCACCGGCGTCACCTGGCTCAGCTCTTGCTTCATTTTAAACGGCAAAATGGTTACAGAGGGGTCTGTAATATGCCAGCATCTGAGCTTTAGCTCTTGTTTGCGAGTTGGATGGGTGGTAATAAGTGTTAAAGCTTCATGTGCAGGCACAGACAGCAGGAGCAGCGCTGGGGTCGGCGCCTGCGACACAGCGAGCGCCCGCAGCCGCCGAGGGCTCTGAGAGGAGCCCGGCAGCAGTTCCTGCTGCAGACAGCTCTTCATTCATCCCGCTTGGATGAATGCCAGGGCTGGAGCAAGAAACTTGCCCAAAATCCTGAGCACAGGCAAGGACAAGCGTGGTGCTGCTGAAATGACTCCAGCGCTGCGCATTACAAATATGGATAGACAAAAAAGGGTGTAAGGAACAGTCCCAAGCATTTGAGGAGAAGTAAAAAAGAGCAAATTTAGCTGGATATTGGGAAGAAATTCTTCCCTGTGAGGGTGGAGAGGCCCTGACACAGACTGCCCAGAGGAGCTGTGGCTGCCCCACCCCTGGAACAGTCCCAGGCCAGGCTGGACAGGGCTTGGAGCAGCCTGGGACAGTGGAACGTGTCCGCTGCCCATGGCAGGGGTGGAGCTGGATGGGCTTTAGGGCCCCATCCAACCCAAACGGTTCTGTGATTCTCTGATTCTATGAAGTATGTAAACATTGAGTACATTGGCTTTTTTAAATTAACTGTCCAACCAGTTAAATTGGTGGAAACCAGTTAGGAAGGTGACTCAAGAGGACAGCGTTTATCTGCCTCTTGGGTTTATTTGTGAGGTCCGGCACTGCTGGTGAATGTCCCGTGCACGAGGGGAGGGACAGTGCAGAGCTGGGACTGTGACGGGGCTGAGGAGTGCTCACCTGTGCCCTGCAGCATCCCTGGGGTGCTCAGCACCCCCGGAAAACACTGCCAGGGCGGCAGAGCCTCTCGAGTGGGCAAACACCCAGCCCAGAGCCCCGAGTGCTCTGCTGGGGGTGCTGTGCATGCACGAACCGCATCCCTCCCAAACTGTTTAACTAATGGAGGGAATCGTAGCAGAGCCTTTGTAAGGTCGACATTTGTTTGTTGTTAAGGATCTAATTAGAAACATGAGAGGAAGCTGAATGGCTGCTTGCTCGGCTAATTAGCGACATGCACGAAGACCACTTTGAACTTCAAGGACACAAAGCTATTAGCGCTTACATCAAAAATGGATTAAACTTCTGTGCTTTTATAATGATTAAAGATGAGCCGCTCGAGAGGAAATCCTTTTGTAAGGCTGTGACAAGAGCTGGCTCCCTGACTGCAGCTCCTACAAACGAAGCTTTGTGTGGCCTCTGTGTCGCAACCGGCCCGGTGCGAGTGACACCACTAACACACGGTATGGAAAATGGGATTAGGCGATAAATATTGATCGTTGGCAAAAAATCACAGCTGAGCTGCAGAGTGCAGTTATTTGTCCTGCTGCATAACTGCTGGAATTAGAACAGCCGGGTTTGAATGCACTGAATTTTGTGTCTTTTCTTCCACAAATTGGTGCATATCAGCAGCTCCCAGATGTGGCAGATGCCTTGGATGTGTTAAGTGCAGTACTTAGCAGAAGCAGGGCTCACGTGCACGATGAGGAGCAGCAGTGGGTTTGTAAAGCACCTGCACCAGGTGGGCTTTTATCTTGCCCAAGCCTGTGGGAGCTGCCCAGCGCTGGCTCGTGGCTCATGGCAGGTAGCTGAGCAGTTTGTGTGGTGCTGTGGCCAGAGGAGCAGCGGGGCGGGAGGACACCGGGGCTGCAGCAGGAGCAGCTGCCACGAGATCCCAGGTGCCTTATCACCCCTCTGTGCCCAGCTCGAGGAGGGTGGGCAGCGCTCAGCCCTCCCTCCTGGTTCCCACTCACTTCCAGCAGTAATTGCCGAGCGGAGCCAGCTCACCACCCACTGCTTGCTGTCATTACCCTGCGATATTTTGATGTGTGAAGCCGTTTCCGAAGGGACTGCAGAGGCAGAACAACCTTTGAAAGTGTGACTGCAGCTAGAAAATAACGTACAAATAGTACCTTGTTAGGGCAGATCTCGGTGTGCCTCAGCCTCATCACCACTTATTTTGCTGATGAGCCCGACAGTTGTTTTATTTTCCCTTTTCCCTGCAGGGCCAGTGTAGCTGCAGGGGAGGGATAACCTGGGGCAACCTGGCTGCTCCCCATTACGGAGCACGTCGGGGTGGCAGGGAAGGCACAGCGCTCGCGTTTGATTTTCCAGAGTCAGGACTGAGCCAGCTGTCATCTGTAGCTCTTCACACTTGCAGAGGAGCCGTGTCTGCCACAGGGTTCTTAGAGAGAGAGTTTGCTTTTCAAGTCTTCTTGGGAAGAGCAGGAGCAGAGGGAGGCAGGTCCCCGTGAGGGATGTACAACATGGCACCTCTCATCGTCACGCCAGCGTTATTTGTTTTTCTGGTTTGTCTCCCACTTCCTCTTTCAGTAAGTTGGGAGCTGTTTGTACCTTGTTATTCTCCAGAATATCTGTGTGTTTCCAGCTCATTATTTCTGAGACGTTTGTGAGCTGGAGCATTGATCCGAGTTCGAGGTGTGCCACATGCTGCCTCCGACAGGAACAATGCTTTGTAAAAGCTCAGGCGCAGGGAAGCAATGCTTCCAGTGGCCCAACCTGACCACAAATGAAGGGGTTTGGAGCTCTGTGAGGTGATTGGGATAGAAAAAAAGCCTGAATATGAGCTTTTATTTCTCAGTGCTGTGGCAGTGCACTCTTGCAGCCTGAATAGGCCACTGAGAGCCAGGAGCAGCGATGTCTTATTTCAGACTGGCATTAATTTGTACATCCAGTTCCGGCTAAATGACATTCTGGTTGTTAGCAGCTTGAAAAGCAAGGTACAAACTCCCATTAACTTCAGCCCTGACTACACAAAGAATTAGCTTTGGCCAAGCGATCTGTAACGTGGGTGCAGTGCTGCTAATTGTATTTATAAGGCTCTAAGCACTAATGATGTAAGATTTGCATGCAGTGCTGAAGTTGTGCTGGTTATTTAAAGTATCAGCGTCACGCTGTGAGTGCTGCTCTGTTAGTCATGCATGCGACAGCGTGGCCATTAGTGCTACGCTCTGGGACACTCGGGGTCCCCAAGGAAAGTGTGATTGTCCCCACAGCACTCACTGTGGCTTTGCTCTGTGTCCTCTGCGGAGGTCGTGCTTGGGTGGCTGCAGAGGCAGCACAGCAGGCTGGAATGCTTGGGAGCAGGTGATATTCCTTCTGTGACAGTGTTCTCTTAAAATCCAGCAGTAAACGGACCCAAGTGACTCAAATTCATGGATTGAAAGAATCCTAGAATGGCTTGGGTTAGAGGGGACCTTAAAGACCGTCCAGTCCAACCCCATGTCATGGGCAGGGACACCTTCCACTAGAGCAGGTTGCTCCAGCCTGGCTTTGAAATGCAATGCCACCAGGCTGTGGGGAAGTGCCGTGTCCCAGCTGGGCTGCTCCGTGCCCTGCCCAGTGCCCCCCGTGCCCTGCCTGCTCCCATCCCTGGCAGCAGCATCCGATGGTATCGTATCATTTACTCCGTCGAGCTGGAAGATGATGTTTGCAGCATGTTCTATGAATTTTTCATAAAGATAGAAAAACAGACTAATCTTGTGAGCTTTGAGTCTTGGTGGTGGGTAATGGCTTTGATTTAAAGCATTTTGTCTTAATGATAGTTATATTGAAAATTTCCTGCTGCTTTCAAGCACGTTTAGTTATTATCGTAAACATTGATGGTAGAAATGCCTGCCAAATTGTGCGTGGCTGTTTATGGCAGATGAGAGAGTCATCCAGAAATTAGAGCGTTGGATCAACAAGTTGTGAGGAAACCTGTTTGTGCAGGAATCCACCCTGGGGCAGTGGGACAAGGCAGGAACAAGGAGAGTCTTGGAGGAGAGAAGGGCTGGAGATGATCAGCTCTGGTTGTGGGATATGCTTGACAGGAGATGAAAAGTGAATTTCTCATAAGAACCTTAGAATCATGCAATCATTGAGGTTGGAAAATTTCCTGTAAAATCAGTGAGTCTGACTTTAACCCCTCACGGCCAAGCTCTCCCGTCCCTGCAGAGCTGCTCACCCCCATGCATTGCTGCCCAGGGACAAGGAGTATCCTGCCCCTGCTCAGAGGAACTCCAGTGAATCGTGGTGCTTTCTTTCCCATTTGAGGATTTCCTCACCTGTGCACTGTGGCAGGGAAGGCAGACACACATTTCTCCAGTCACATTCTGCGCAGTTCCTCACCTGTTCTTTTTTTTTTTTAACTTTTTAAATATTCGTATTTGTTATGAATCCCCCCCAATGGTGTTTGAGTCTTTGGGTTTTGGTGCTGTAGGAGAGGGAAAGGTGTCACCAAGGCTCCGTGTGGGCTGTGTGCTGGGGACAATGATCCCCATGCAGTGTCTGTCTTAGTCCTCTGACAAATTGCCCCTGGTTTGTTTCCTTTCAAACAGAATATATTTTAGTGGTGCCTAAGTGGTTTTTTTGTCACCAGGTCTCATTTACTAGTCCCTAAGGGCCTGACTGTCAGCCCAGTCCCATGTGAGTCCCCCTTGTAGCACAGTAATGTCAAAATCCTCACGTTTCTTCTCCTTTTCCCTCCCTCTTTCCCTCCATCATTCATGGCTGAATTGAGATGATCTGGGTGGGATTCCAGCATCCAGCTTGTCGTGCTTTGCCCAGCCACGCTCGGGTTTGGGTCCTCGTTAGCGTAACTCTGCTCGTAAGGCAAATGTCAGCAGGAATCCTGACTTAGAAATTTCTCAAGAGTTCATCGAGGGAGAGTTTATCTTTCAGTGATGACCTTTCTTGTTGAACACGGATTAAGGTGCGAGCAGGGTCTGTGTGAGCGCGGCGGTTTGCAGGAGAAGGCTCTGGATGCTCATCCTGTGCTCGGCCCGGAGCCTCCTGCCCCTGCCTCAGCTGCCAGGCTGGGTCAGCTTCCAGCCCTTGGCTCCGTGACATAAACCACTTGGCTGGAGGTGGAGAGGCATCTCACACGCCTGTTAGATGGGGATAAAGGCGCTCTGCCCGAGGATGGCTTGGTAATAAAGCAGCCTTGCTGCCGGAAGGGGTCCAGCTCTTGCTGTGCCAGCCCTGCACAGCAGCTCCCAACTGCACCAGCGCCAACATTTGGCATTAAAAAATCCTGTTCTGGGGCTGCTTTATGAACCCACATTTTTAATCGCTTCCTGTGTCCCATCTTGCTTTCCCTCACAGCTTCTCAGTGCTCCCCAAGCCACTGTGACGCTGGGCAGAGCAAGCCTGAGGCTCCTCAAAGCCTGTCCCTCTGGCCTGCATGCAAACTTTCACCTGCTGATCAAAATTCACAGGCTCAGAGTCTTTTCTGTAAGAAAAAGCACAGCAAATTCAAAGTGAAGCAAGCAAAACATTAACCTGCCCTGTTGCCACCTCTGCCAGAGCTCCCGACTGCTGCCCTTGATCTCCACCGGCACAGGATGGAGTTTCTGTAGCCCAGCGGATGGAGGATCACTGGGGCTGGAGATAAAAGGTGGTTTGCCATGACTTAGAGGCACATCCAATCTTCTCCACATCTCTTCTGACCTTGATCTATCACAGGGCTTCCTGGGGACACTTGGGAATGCAGATTTTGCGCAGAGGAAGCCTTTGAGCTGGAGGCACTTAGGCACAGTCTCGAAGCTGTGAAGTCACCTGGTGCAGGAATGGTTTCCTGTACAGTTCCTTGGGAAATGGGACCTGAAATGGGTCCTTTGCTGCCAGGACTTCCTGAGTGCTGGCAGTTCATGGAAGGGGAGAAGATGGCAATGCTGAATCAGTCTGATGGATCCAGAGTCAGGGGATTGGTGGTCAGCTCAGCCTGTGCCTCTGCTGGGCCCAGGCTGCAGGTCAGGCTTTGCTCCTGCTCTGCCATCAGGACACAGTCCGTGGTTCCCTCCCCTCCAGGGCAGTCCCTGACAGTTTTTCAGCAGCAAGCTTCCAAACATCTGCCCTGAATCCTGGTCCTGTTCTTGCCATGGTACATTGGTGGCTGCGGGAAAGTCTCCAATTCCTTCCAGCCTGCAAGGAATTAATGTCAGTGCTCTGCAGTTCCCACAGTTCACAGCAGCTTAGACAATTTCTGCCACCTCCAACATCAGGAATTTTGTCATAGCGACACAGGTTTCCAAAAAGTATTAACTTTTCTTACTGGCACAGTAGTCTAGAGGATTGCAGACATTTTTCTTTCTTGCTTTTAGTCTCCAGGTATTCCAGGTTTGTGTAAAACGAACTTGCTTCCAGGCAGTTCTCACCAGAACGCGTCAGGATTTGCGTTCTGTGGAAGCTGTTCAGGGTCCCTTTGCTGTTGTGATGGTAAAGGTGCCTCTGGCTCCAGGTGAGCCCACCTGAGCTCCTGAAAGGAGACAAACACTCAGCAACTAACCATGGCTGAGCAAATCCTTAAAATACAGCTTTCTGAGGCTGCTGAGCCTCCTGCTAATTATGGGACATTTATTGGCTCTGGAAAAGCTTCCAGCTTTTTCTGTGGAGGTTTTCAGCACCGCATGGAGAGGTGCCAGGGCATCCCAGCCTCCTCACAGCACTCCAGGCAGTGCAGCAGCCTTTGGCATGGCCCTTTTCCCTCCTGTGAGCAGTGCGGAGTGCTGAACCCATGGTCAGTGGATGCAAAATTACCTTTCCCTTCCTGACCCAAGTAAAGCATTGCCACCTCTTCTGCAGGTGGGAAAGCTTTACTTCAGTCTTGAGAGATGCAAGTGAGAGTGGCTGGGGTGGGATGTGGGGGGACAGAGCATCTCTCTGGCTCCTCAGTTTGTTGTTTTGAGGTTTCTGGGGCTGCTGTGGGGTTTGCAGTGTTTCATGGACAGGATGCCCCTGGCCGTGCCGTGTCCCGCTGTCGCTCGGAGCAGCCAGCTGGGTTTTCTGTGTGACTTGGCAGAAAAATTCACATCCATTTTATTGAACCAAAGGGAAGAAAAGGGGGGAAAAGTGCTGGCTTCTAGTAATAAAGGGCTTTGGAACATCTCAGCTGGATATTTTTCTTCACGAGTGAGAAGGCCAAATGTTATCTTGACATTTAATCTTTAATAATATAAAAAGGCTCTTTGTTTGCCAGCAAAGTCCAAAATCTGTTTACTCTCTCATGCCTTATTTCTTTTAACTTGCTAGCTTAGATGTCCTACTTACCCTCCCCTGCTGCCGGTGCAGAGCTGTGGTGAATCACTTGCTGTCTAAAATGACTTCGCTGTCACCGCAGAGCCACCAGCTCTGGGTGCACTGTCCTCGAGCAGATCATTGATTCTTGAGAGGACATCTCCCTCGGGCAGGGGATGGCGGGGAAGGGGCCGGGGCAGGAGAGGTCCAGCCTGTGCCCAGCACAGCACTTTGGTGCCACCAAGCCGTGGCGAGGGCACGGGGCTGGCCCCAGGCTGGTCCCAGGGAGCCCTGTGGTCAGTCCGTGTGGCTCTGACCCGCGGGCAGGGTCACTGCAGGCCACCAGAGTCCGTAACCCCTCCTGGTGTTTCGTGGAGATGTGGGCAGGTGCAGCCAGAGCAGAAGGCTGAGGCAGCCTTGGGGCAGCGTGGAAGGCTGGAGGTGGAGGTGACGGGATGGGGGTCGGGGCAGGTGGTGGCGTCGGGGCCGTGTCCAGCCCCGGTGGCCATCGTGTCCTGGCCGCGGTGGGGACGTGGGAGGCACTGGCGGGCGTGGGCAGACCTGTGCTCCCCAGGGACCCTGAGGTACCACCCAGGTGTAGCTCCAGCTTCCCGCAGCCATCTCCATCCAGCTCCTCCCAGTCTGCTGACTTTTCTTTCGCATTGAAACCTCTTCCTCATAAATTCTACATCCAAGAGCAGCCGTGAGAAATGCCAGAAGCCTGATCATCTAACATGCTTTAATATCTAAATTTCTTCTTTAGTGTCATTCTTATTTACATTGCTTTTCTTTCTCAAAAAAAAAAAAAAAAAAAAGGGAGAAAAAAAATTAAATTTTCTTTTACTTCCACATTAGGAGGTGAGTTGTCATCCACCCTCTGGAATTCTTTTTTGCTTTTGATCTTTATTTATTTGTTTAATTTTGGTTGATGTCCCAAGCATGGTTTTGGAGACGAAGGTAGGTCTTCGCTCTCCAAATCAAAAGGAAAAAAAAACCTAAATAAAAACAACACTCTCCTTGGTCATACTTAAAAGAAAAAAAATCCAAACTGTTCCATTCCATATCATTTAAAGAAAAAAACAATTGACTATTGAACTATTTCTAGAGCTTATTGACCTAAAGGGCGGGTTTTTTCCAAAAGTATCGAATGGATCCAAAAACCTATTTTCCTAGACGTGATTCAAGTTATTTGCTGTCAACATTTTAATATCAATATTACCACAATGTGTAGTCTCAAACTAGTTCCTTTGTAGTTTGCATGGGATGTGAATGCTGTCTCGGCGTGCCCAGACCTAGAGAACTTGTTACTACTGCATGAGCATCAAGTCAGATGTTGAAAAATACCTATTATATTTTGTGATAATTTGGTGAAAATGAGCACCTCCAGTCTCTGGTTGCAGTAGTGTGTTGAATGATTGTTCTTTTTTTTTTTTTATATATATCCATATATATATTTTTGGAGCTCTAAGCTTCGTAGTAGTCCGGGCTGACTCTTCTCCAGTACTTGCTCTCCTCTCGCATGGCCTTGGTTAAGTGTTAGAATTGGGCCTAGGCTGTTTATTCTGGTGTTTGGCTTTGTAATACCGGTGCATGCCCGGCGTCTGGCCTCATACCCAGCTTTATTCTCTGCACACCAGTCTTGAATAGCTACAGTGCTCAACCGAATTTTGGCGCACCCGCTTCCCCGGCAGGCTCCAACCCAGCGCGGCCCGGAGGCTTCCCTGGGGCCAACAGCCCCGGGCCCGTCGCGGATCTCTACGGCACGGCCAGCCAGGACTCCGGCGTGGGTAACTACATAAGCGCCGCCAGCCCGCAGCCGGGCTCGGGCTTCGGACACGGCATCGCCGTAAGTACCACGCTCGGGGGGCTGGGGGGCTGGGTGGGTGACCTTGCGGCCACGCGGCCTCTCGCTGCCATGACCTGCGAGCCATGCCCGAGCCACTGCCAGCTGGAGTCAGGGAGTCAGGAACAGTGGGGTCACCAAGATGGGAGTCAGGGAGTCAGGAATCGTGGGGTCACCAAGGCTGGGAAACACCTCTGGCATCAGCAGGCCCAGCCTTTGGCCGGTCACCACCT
>VZRL01006119.1:347036-369760 GCA_013397895.1 Origma solitaria | reverse complement strand
AAATTGCCACATCTTCAGGGATGGTGACTCCAGCGCTGCCCGGAGCAGCCCATTACAAAGATTAATCACTCTTCCAGTGAAGAATGTTTTATCTAATATCCAACCTGAACCTCACTTGGTGCAAATGCTTGTCTGGAGCCTTCTGCAGCCAGACCTAGCATATCTCAAAGGGCAATATTTAATTAATTAATAATAATAATAATAATAATAAATTATAATAATAAATACTTAATAATTAAATCTGTGCTTATTCATATGGGCTTTATATCAGCCCAGCTACCCCTCCTGGCTGATGCTCCCTTTGGCAGACAGAGCAGCAGTCCCTGCTCCACCTAAACAAGCAAAATTACCTCAGTTATTTGGCTGGTGGGACCCCAGCAAGGGGACAGCGGTGTCCTGCTCCTCTTGCCGTGTTTGCTGACCCTTGGGGTCACCTGCAGCTGTGCTGGCATGGCTGGCAGTCCCTGGGCGCCGCAGGTTCCGAGCGAGAGGCTGGCGCTGGCCGTGGGGTCACCGGGAGGTGTCTCCTAACGCCGCGTTGGGTCTGCGATGGCATTAATGAGGGCAGAGATTGGCTTAACAAGGCTGCACGTGGCTGTGTCACTGTGTGTGAGCATGAATGGGGCTGCCTCACCCTCTGGCAGCCCGGCACAGGCTGCAGCCCGGGCTCCTGCCCTTGGAGTACACTCAGGAGGCGATTTTCTTCCTCTCCGATGGTGAGGAAGTGCCGAGGCTCCCCCGAAGGTCCCTCGAACCGAGAGGACTTCACTCCCTGATGGAATTGGATGGGGGGAGCAGGAGTGTAGTGCAGACAAAGTTCCTGAAACTTATTTTTATTGCAGCTGGTACCCAAAAAAGTCAAACAAACCTGCTGCCTTCCTTTGTGCCCGGGTGCTCAATTCCCATCCCTGGCCTGCCCCTCCCGTGGGCTTGACAATCCCTGGGGATCAATTCTAGCACCAAACTTGAATATTACTGCTCTGCAAGGAGTTGCATCAGTTCGAACTGCCCCCTCTCACCACTCACAACCTCTTATTTCTGTTTTTCACCCAAAGGCCCCGTTTGTGCTTGAAAACCTGGGCACTTTGGCCTCAGCAACATCCTGATTTTTAGAACACCAGGTCCAATCCTGGGTATCCAGATTTGTCTGCACTAACACTTCCCAAAGAACCATTTTATAATTGACTTGCAGATTGTCAGCCTCCTAATTCCCCCTATAACTGCAAAAATCCCATAGCTTTTTTTACATATATATTTATTTAACACTCTCCATTTACTAACCCTGTTTTAAAAACAAAAAAAGGGGAACCCCAAAGCTTATTTTTGCACCTGGGGGAATGAAAAGATGATGGTCTTGGAAAGGTGACCATAGGGTTGAGCCCATCTGGTGACCAGAACAGCTCTTGGAAATCCCTATTCATGCTGGCAACACAGTCTTTCAAGTCCTTTGATAATTTCTTGGCAAAATTAATAATCAGCTGTTCCCATGTATAGAGCACTGATGAACTTAACAATTGTACAATTTTAGGGACCTTTGATTGCAACGGCTTTTACAAATGGATACCATTGAAACGTTACACATGGTTGGTTGCCATCTCACTTGGAGGTATTACAGTATATCCCATTTGTATTTTGTGCTGAACTACCATCTCCCCTGTATTTACTTTAAGTGAACAATTTTTTATCTTCATTTCGTCTTTCCTTGGCCTTTAATCATTCCTTTCTGTGATTTGTGTTACTCAAATCAACCTCACGGGTTGGAAACTGGAAGACAGATCCGAAGGTAAACCCCCAAAAGTCACTTTTTCATCTCCATGATGCTTCATGCAATAATCTGAAGAGGCAGAAAACCCAGAAAGCTGTGGGGAATCACCCCCAGTACCAGCAGGCAGAATCCCATTGGGATCAGAGATCTGCTCCCAGTGCACTGGTTTAAAAATAGCTGAGTGCCACTGCTTTATTACTGAGAAACCATCATTCTTAATTAAGTACTGTACCAAATATTACAGCTAAAAGATAACATTGTAACTTGTAACCATAGAGCAATTATCAAGATTAAAAAAAAATTAAACCTGAGCAAATTAAATTAAAGACATTACCTGAGCACCGCAGCCCTGGATCGCTGCCAGTTTCCTACCCTTTGAACTAAGCTCGAGTTAATTAAATGTTTAATTTTTATTTTTTATTATTATTTGGCCTTTGGCATATTCATCTTTGCAAACAAATATTCTTAACACTCGGAATGGAATAGATTAGAAAATGCAAAGAAAAACAGAAGTTATCCCAATTAAATGGCATAGGTTTACCTCCAGAGCTCCGAGCCCAGACAGGCAGTTGGAATGGATACGACAGATTTTATTTCCCTGCCTCTTGCCCAGCACTTACGTGATCAATGTCACATCATTTACATTCAATAATCAGTCTATGAAATTAGAATTAAACTTTGTCAAGGGTCTGGGAACTGTGGAAAACGTTTGGAGGCTTTAAGCTACATAAAAATAGATTTATACCTAAACACTAGTGGATAAAGGGGGTTTCTATTTACTCTCCATCTCCACACACACCCCCAAGATTACCTGAAATTGTTCTGTCAATTGATTTGCTCCACCAAGGAGTGTTTTTTATGGGAAAGAAAAAAGTGCCCGAAGCACTCTTGCTTAATCCCAGCTATTACTTGCATGTATCGGTGTCTGTTCGCCGATCAATTTGTCAGAATCCTTCACGTTTCCTGGGCCGTCAGCCCTTGGAATAGTGAGGTGGTACCCGAGGCCAGCTGGAGCCCGAGCAGAACATCATAACTCAGGCTAATAACGCGCGGTGACGGCGGCGCCGCAGATTGATGAGCCGCGATCGCCGCGCGCTGCCCCAGCCAGCGCCGCAGCCATCGTGCACTGCCCCGCGCCGGCGCTCCGGCCAGTAACGGCTCAAACAAAGCGCTTTTAATGCTGCTCATTACTAATTAAAATAGATTCGGAGAGGAGGAAATGAGCCTTATTATTAATTCCTCAAGGAACGCTGCGTTGGAAATCCTTGCGGCAGCGCTGTCCCAGCCTTCCCGGGCAGGGTTTGGCTGAGCCGCGGTTCCCGGGGCAGGGATCTGTCCCCACGTCCCTGCTGGTGCTGCTGGACCTTGCCCCGGGCACAGCTATTTGGGGATGGCTTTTGGAGGTCAGCCCAAAACCCTGACCATCCTTGCCCAGGCAGCCCTGTGAGCGGCTGCCTGCAGAACCAGCGCCCTAAATATTTATACCTTTTATCCATCATATATCTCAGCTTTAAGCACTGGCAGGGACGAGCGGTGGAGGCTGAAGCTCCGTTACAAAATAAATCCTGGTGTGCCCAGGTAGAACTTGTCACCTTCCAGGCACTTCAGAGAAAACTCATTTTACCCAAGCCATGTAAATTCCTGGCGTAACAGATGCCTGAGGGACAGTTTTTGTCCTGGCCATAGATCAAGTCACATTTTACTGTTCCTAAACCAACCCCAGTCCAGGCTTAGCTAGGATGGAGCTGGAAATAAGAGCAGGGAGTACACGAGGTCCCCTCTCCCACGGGGCTGTCCTGCGAACACCTCAGCGTTCCGCCAGTCCCTCTGCGTCCTCCCAGGGGGATCGGAGGGGCTGGGGCCGCAGAGCGTTTGCAAACACTTTGGGGTTTTTTGGTTAAAAATCCTAACTGACCTCAATTAACTGTCCCTCTCCGGTGTCCGTGTCCACCTTGTCCCGCGCAGAGTCTCTCTGGATGTCCGGGCAAGACGGGGCGAAGTTTCTGAAGGGGCCCACGGTTGGGTGATCTCATCAGACTTTGAGCACTACATCATCATCATCATCATCACCGCCAACGCAAACTGGAGGTGGCACTCAAAGGACTTGGGTTGTTTAAAATCTCTCTCATCATCTCATGAATCTGCTGTACTATAAAAACAACAGCTTTTAAAAGTATGTATATAAAACCCATTTCTTGTTCGTTTTATTTTCTCGATGGGTTCCCTCCCCCCCTTTTTAAACCTCTCCAAACCCACATTTTTTCGTAGTGTTTTTGACATAGTCTCGTAGCCACATAGTCGGAATTCTTTGTGTATGTAGCGAGAGCCTAACCATAGTGTAACTGTTATATTAAGGGGTTTCTTTTGCTTTTCTTTCCCACCTCCCCTCCTCCTCCTCCTCCCTTCTGTTTTACGTAGTTGTTGTTGCTTAAAGGATGCTGAGATGGTGACAGGAGCCTCGGCCGCCAGTCCCGGCTCGGTGCGGGGGGAGCGGAGCGCGGCACGGGGGCTGGCAGGGCACGGGGAGGGGGGAGCAACAGGTTCTCTGGCCCTTCTTTTCCTTTGTGGCGTCTTGGTTACTCTAATTCTCTCTATTTTCGGCAATAAGGCGAGGGCGACAAACTTTTTGCGCGTCCTTTTTCTATATAAGTGCTTTTTTTTGTTGAAAGAGGTGATATAAGGTTTTTTGAAATTGTGAATTCTGAAAAAAAAAAAAAGAAAAAAATAATAAAATGCTGTAAATACAATTCCATTAACTTACATAGAAACTATTAAGAAAGAGAAATACAAACCTATTTTTGTGATGGAGTCAGCCTAAGGCAGTTTCTCTGTGGAAGTGGATGACAAAGACAAGGAAGTTGTAGCCTTTCGGAGCGACTGCCGGAGCTGGCCCGGGGGCTGAGCTGCCGTGGGACCCCCAGCTCGCCCAGCTCAAACCAGCAGCTTCGCTCTCCACGTGCTCAGCTTGCAAAGGAACAGTCTAGTGGTATTTTTATTTTAATTTAAAAGCCTGCTTTTCCCAAAACTGATCAAGAAGCTACGATTTTTCCTACTTAACGCATTTACGGTTCAAAGCACACCTTTATTTTGGTTTTTTTTTGGTTGTTATTTTTTTTTAAAGTCATTGTTTTAAACTAGATCAACTTGCTGTCCAGTCATTTCAGCTGCTCTGGTCCTCTGCTGCAGGCAGAGCACTGTCCAGCTTGCATGGTTTCCTTTATTATCCATCACTTTCTGTATTAACAAATTAGAAAGCAACTTTGGTTGGTTTTGATTTTTTTTTTTTTTTTTGGGAATACCTCAGTGCTACAAGTTTCACCCTAGAAGCAATGGAAGATTTTAATTTATTTGTAGTTGTAAACAGAATTTAAAAGAAATAAAGTATAAAACATCATTGCACTGTGACTGGTAGGGGAAAAACTGACAGTTTCCTATTTGCACATGTTTAATATTTGGCTGTTATATATATGGTCCTCTGTTGGGGGAGGAAACTTATGAAGGATATTTTTTAATTTAATTTTTTTAATATTGGTAAATAGGCCTGCAACAGCAAACTAGAAGTACAACATGGTAGGTGGCATTAAGAACATGCTGTAGTGTGGATATATTTCTTCTTTTTTTAACGTAATATTGACAAGTTTTATTAATATTTTTTTAAATTGTTACGTTTATAAATTTGGTACTTTAGGTACAGCCAGTATAAGACACTGAATGCGACATTTGTTAAAAAGAGCTGCTGCACTCCTATTTTTGTAAATTTTACTAACAAGTAGACTAATGTAGACATTCAATAGACAAGGTAGAGCAAGGCATCTTTAACAAAACAAGGCACCATACTGCTAACCGAAAGGAGAAAACCTTGTTTTTCTTGTTTTTAAAAAAAATCATGCTTTTTATGTAATATTTTAGGTTTTTTTCTTATTTCAGAACAACCAGGTTTAAGCAAAATGCTGGACGCTTTTTAAATATTGAGACTTGATCAAGTAATAAATGAAATAAAAATGAATTCTTTAAAAAATAAAAAGGTTTAAAAAAAAAAAAAAAACGAACCAAATTCCCTGCGATTCAATGTGCCGTCAGGGAATTTTTTATTGCTATTTTGTCAATGTTGATGATGTACTGTACTACCAGTTGGTTTTCCTCTCCATTCCCTGTCACCTCATAGAATATTCTTCGTTGATCATTGTTGTATGTTAATAGTGTATAAAATGGCTTATCTTGTAAGAGTGCTGTCCTGATGGTAGTGTAGTGAATTTTTCCCCCCCTCTTTCTCTCTTCCTCTTCTAGTACATATTCGTAGGTGTATCGTAATTAAGGTTAAAAATTTAGATGTAGTTATTCAGATTTAGGACCAGTAAGGATAGAACTTTCTCTTATTTAAGAAAAAAAAAAAGCTAATAATTTTGGGAAGGTTTTCCTTTTTTTTTTTTCTCTTCTTTTTTCTTTTTGTGCTTTTTTTTCCTCTCGTTTATTATTTTTCTTTTGCTGATCTGATGCGGTTTCAACTAACCAAAGGTCTCACAATGTTAAAAATGCTGGCAAACTCTTAAGGCATTTGTAGATCCCCACCCTTGACTTTGGAAAGGGGATGTGCCATACTACCTTAAATGCTAATGCTAGATATGCAAAACTGGATTTTTTTAATTTATTTTTTAAAAGAGGGAGGCACGGTATATTAAAACGATTTTACTAAGAGAAAAAAAAAAACATATTTTTTTAAGAAAGCTCAGAAGAAATTGCTAATCTGTGTGAATATGTTTTAGATGTTTATATACCTTTTGAGAAGTCCCAGTGGCCCATAGCACAAATGTCGTGGAATCCAAGATGTTTTGATGTGGCTACCTAGACTAAGGTTCACGTTAGTCCCCCACTCATCTAGAAATCCATTTTGAAGGATTTTTTTTCATTTTCTTCATTTGTTTGGGGGTTTTTTGTAAATTTTTCAGCACAAAGGTTCAGCTCCACCTTTGTTTTACTCAAGCCCAGTGAGCGAAGGATCGTGGAGTCGTGGACTGGTTTGGGTTGGAAGGGACCCTAAGGCCTGTCCAGTTCCACCTGCCCGGGGCAGGGACAGGGGCAGGGACACCTTCCCTGTCCCAGGTGGCTCCAGGCCCTGTCCAGCCTGGCCTGGGACACTGCCAGGGACACAGAATCCGCAGCCATCCCTCCCTCGAGGGACAGTGCCCTTCGCTTTCCAATCTCTGCGAGCCCCGAGGTGACAAAGTGAGGGAGTGCCACCATGCAGGGTGACAAAGCGAGGGAGTGCCACCATGCAGGGTGACCTGGGCATCCGAGCCAGCCCTGCCCAGGGACAGGCCATGTCCCAAACCCCAGGCACACTAACAAAGAGCCACAAGAGCTCGGGGACCCTCCCCCTTCAAATAACCCACAAATAAGTCCTTTGTGATTGGCTTGATTAAAGCGAAGCCTGATCTGTCCTTTGGGGTTTTTATTTCTTCTTACACTTCATAAATGTTCATCTTGAGTTGAATTTGTAGCTTGGACTTTAAGGTAGCATGGCTCTCTTCGCTGTAAGTTGATTTTTTTCCATTGTACAGCAGCGTCTGCTGGTGAATGTCACACATCTTGCTAGGCTTAGTTAAACCATTGGGTAATCGTGGGTGATAACGACCTGAAAGGTGTTGGGATTTCTTTTCTTCCCTGCTCGGCAGCCTAGGATGCTGCTTCCATCCGTGGTGTGAATGAGGGCTAGCGACTCCAGCCACACGTCCCTTCCTGTTTCGTTTCTGCCATTCACTCAATGCAACATAATCAATAATAAAGCAATATAGTTTACTACATTTTTACTGAAGGCCAGCCATGGTTCTGTATGATATTGCATATGAAACTGTTTACAAAAACAAAAAACCAACACTAACTCATAGCTGTCTTTTATGCCATGGCGATGTCTCTTGGGTGGAATCTTCTGAATTCTTTTTTTTAGTGGTTTGGTTTGTTTTTTTAAAGCGAAATAGCGCAGAGAGAGGGAGAAGTGAGGTTAGTGTCAGGGCGAAGAGACAGGATGCATCGAAGACACACCGGCAGATCCCGGTCTGCGCACAGACACTGTAGAGTTTCCTTCGTACAGAATCCAGTCGACCCCTGCCGCGTGCGAACACTACATGAGGAGATTCTGTAAGCTAAGCAATACTTTAATACTGTAATAAAATTACCAAAAAAAAAAATTAATAAATAATAATAATAATAAATAAAAAAAGGTAGCCTGAGAAAGCAAATCCTCGTGGTCGGTTGTCGGCCCCCAGCAGTCCGACTGTGTTGAGCGGGGCGGCCCCCGGGGCTCGTGTGTCGCGTGACCGTCGTAGGTAGCACCCCCGTCATTCTCTGTCGTACGAGGTCTGAACTCCCATCAGTACTAGGATGCAAGTGAGCATTTCAGGTGGTCATAAATGTACCTAAACAAACTATGGCACAGTGGCAGGCCTAGCCCTTCCTTTTATACTTTAGTATGAACTGATGAGAACTTTGGTAGTGACTTTTTTTTTATATATATACATATATATATGTATCTATATATATCAAGCATCTTTCAGGTCTCTGTGTATGGCTTTCTGAAGCCCTGTTGTAAAATACTATGTGGATGGGGGTCTCTCACATCACAGATGTGGAAAGTATAATTTTATATTTGTATTTTCAAATAAATAAGTTTGTGAAAGGTTTCCATCCTCTACTGTGGTCCAGAAATCAATGTGTTTGTCTGACGAAAAAATACAATAAACTGTTTTGAACAGATCCTTGGAGTCCCTTTCATTGGTGGGGTGGGGATTTATTCCTGAGGGGTGAGATCACCCCAAAACCCCTGTGCCCCACCGGGCAGATTTTTGGCACCATCGGCACTAACCCTGTTCCCAAGATGGGCGGTGGGTGGCCGTGTGTTCCCACTCCTGTTGGATAAATTCCCGGTGCCCCATGTCCTTGCTGTGCATTCTCCTCACTGCAGTGACTCTGTGTGGCGTCACAGCCTCTCTCAGCTCAGATATTCACCCGACGCTGCTGTCCTTTGGCACCTGGGCTGGAGCGGAGCCAATTCCCCCCACCCCACCTTGGGGTCTAAAATATTATAAATTTTAAAAATTAATTAATATTATTATTAAATAAAAATAAAAAATAATATAAATAATATCATTAATATAAATACTATTATAAATTATAATTAATTATAAATATATAGAATAAAATGTTGGGGTCTCACATTACTGCGGTGGGATGGCCTTCCTGGGCAGGTCAGGCAGGGATAGGAGGGGATGCTGCAGCCCCCACACATCAACAAACCTTCCCCTGCAGGGGCACCCTCCCTCGGGGTGCAGCCGTGCCAGGGCTCCCCAGCCGTGCCGGGGGTCCGGGGCAGCGCTGGGGGGCTCGGCCGGACGGTGCCGCTGAAGGTCAGCGCTCGGCAGGATGCAGGACGGCCTCTCTGGAAAGCAGTCAACACATCAAGCCCTTAATGGGATTGATGATTAGTGGAGCACCGAGGGGAAAATTAGATTAGAAAAACAAATGAAAATAATTTCGGAAGTCATGTTTATTCGGGGTGGAAGGAGCTTCCACTGCGAGGGCTGCAGGAAACGATTTGACTGCAATCCAGAAGAAAAGGAGCGCGGGTCTGGAGTACATTAGTGTGGTGGGAGGCCGGGAATAGCAGCCACTTAACCCTGTCATTCAGCAAACATTAGTGAATTATGAGTGTATTATATGTGGGTGATGTGTTTTGTGCAAAGCCCGCGGGCCCACTGTAGCAGCACTGAAATGGGAACGGGGGTCGGTGTCAAAATGTAAATTTTTATACCAGCTCTGGAATAAAAATAAGATTTTGTGTTCGCCTCCCAGCTACCGAAATCAAATTGCAGCCGAAATCAGAGTTGTAAAATAAGCAAAAATTTCCCTTCCCTGTCAAATTAGTGCCTCGATAAAGAAAACAAAGGGGATAAATGTGATTTACTTTCTCTCCCTCCTGTCATAAACATTTATGGCCGAGATGCAGGAGGCTGCTGGGGCCACTGGGGCTGTGCAGTGTCACCCACGTGGGGACTTGGGGCACCGAGTCCCTGCGTGGCACCAATGGGGCAGGTGAGCTCCTGTGCCCCCAATTCCCCATGCTGCCCCCCTGCCCAGGACCCCCAGACCTGTCCCCAAGCCGCAGGTGGCTGTCCTGGCTGTCCCAGAGTCTCGGGGTAAATCCCAGGTTTGTTAAACTGCTGGGAGGACTTGAGCACCCTCTGCTCCTCGGCAGAGCCGCCTGTCCCCCATCACACATCTCCAGGCTGCAGTTCAGCAGCAGAAACCAAGCCAGCATTTATTAATTATGAGCTTAAGCACTCCCTTTCACGGCTATTTACAAGGGCCGCCTCATCATTAATAAAGAATAATAAAATCGAGGGGTTTAAGGCTCATTTGTTCCACTGGGTACAGTCCCCGTGGTGGCACGAGCCCGGATGCCACCCAGCCTGAGAGCACCGAAACCCTGATGGCGATGAAACCCATCCCAAAAAATCCCACCCCTTCTTGCCGTTCTGCATTCAATTATATTAAATACCGTCAGAAATGAGCAATTCCAGCCGCTCCACATGTCGAGGGCGCAGGGCTGCAGCTTTCCGCTGGTCACGAGGCGGTGGCAGCGCCTGGGTAAGGAGAGACACTTGTAATTCATTAGCGCTTCGCAAAGGGCAGCGGTACTTGACTCCGTTCGTGCATTAGGCAGAGGCTGATTCCTGCTATTTACCGCCACGGCAACGGCTGGAATTAGCACGGAGCAGCTCCCTCGGGCCGGGCTGCGGCATCCCTGCTCCTCATTGCTGCTCTGCAGGGCAAACAAAGCTGATCACAGAGCACGGATTGCTTTGGGTTGGAAGGGGCCTTAAAAACCATCCAGTGCCACCCCTGCCATGGGCAGAGACACCTTCCCTAGTCCCAGGCTGCTCCAAACCCTGCCCAGCCTGGCCTTGGACACTGCCAGGGATCCAGGGGCAGCCACAGCTGCTCTGGGCACCTGTGGCAGGGCCTCCCCACCCTCACTTCTTCCTAATACCCAATCTAATTCTGCCTTCCTTCAGCTCAGAGACATTCCCCTTGTCCTAAACCTGCACGCCCTTGTGAAATTAAAGTCTCTTTCCAGTATGAGTGGAAGATCCTGGTCCCCAAAGCCACTGCATCCCATGGTGACAACCATGGACCTTCCCAACATCAACAGCTCAGCCCTGACAGGGTCAGGGCTGCTGAAACTCGGGCACATCCCCACCCACTGCCGCATTTCTGGCAGCCTGGGGAGCAGCCCAGGTCCCGGTGGCACTGTCCAGCCCAGCGCCCGCTGCTGCCACTGGGTGCTAATCGCTGTGACACAGCGAGTGGCGCTCGCCCCGGGAGCGGGTGAGAGGAGCTCCTGCTCGCTAATAATTACTGATTAAAAACTAGTTAAAAAGCCAATGAAGACTGAAACGTGCGTTAACCGGGTGACCCCGGCTGGCGCCAGCTGCGGGGACAGGAACGGCACTCGCAGTGTCTCTGGGCACGGAATCAGCGCTTGGTGCCACCCAGCAGGGCTCTGCCCCCTCCTGCATCTACAGAGCTCCCAGCACGGGCTCTGATGGACACATCGGCAAGAATAAAAAGCAGGAGAAACTTCCTGGTTTTGCCTTGTCTAAGCCTGCAACGCGTTTAGGCCACCAATAAAAGTGCTCAGGATTCACACGGCTTTGCCTCTTCAAAGCAAGGCAGCAGTTCGCTCCTCTCGGGCCCTTTCATCCAGAGATCCAAAGTGCTTCCTATCGCTCCTTTCACTACCTTTTGATGGGTGGGGAATTCCTCTCTTTTAATCTTGAAAAGGTGAGCCCGGCTGGGCTGTGGGCTCCAAACCCTCCCGACTGGAGGTGGAGCCGATGCCAGGCCCCATCCCTGTCCCTGTCCCTGTCCCGCTCTGCCCCAACAGCGGCTGAGTAACCCCGCAGAGGATGATGAGCTGAGATGCTGAAGGCAGGTGAACGCTCGGACCAGGGCCGGGCTCAGCATCTCCTGCCGGGGCCGCTCCCGCAGGGGCTGGGCCGGCACTGACCCGCACAGGCGGCCCGGAGCGCCCGCGGCCGAGCTGTCAATATCGATAGCCGTGACACTGTGGAAATGTGTCCCCGCTCCGCTCCGCGCCGCGCATCGATCCGGCAGAGAGAGCGGGACGGCAGCGGCGCGGGCACGGCAAGGTCACGGCGCAGCCCGGCCGGAGTCCCTCGGACAGGAGGGGCCCCGCCGAGCCCCGCGGAACGGCGCGCGCTGCGGAGCGCATCCATGACAATTCGGTGCCACCCGGGGCGCGGGGGAGGCGGCGCTGCCCCAGCCCGGGCTCGGAGCCGCACGAACAATGCTCTGCCGCTCGCAATCAGAATATCGGCGCGGCCGCTCATACAAAATCAAGAGGCAAAATAATTGAGTCAATAGCGCTGCGAAAGGATTGCTCCTTCAGCCCCATTCTTGTGCTAACAATCCTCCAGCAGGGCTGAGGATTCAAAAGCTTGGAGAATCAAAAAGGAATTGATTTGATTCAGAGCTTCAGCCCGGGCTGTATTTAACACATCATTTTTGCTTGCTCTACATAGAATAGAAACTGTTTGAAGGCACAGGGGCTGGGGGAGAGCGACGGCGGAGCGGGAAGCACAGGAGCAGGAGAATATTCTGGATTTGCTGCTTTTCCAAGAGCGGTTGGACCCACAGTGTTCCCCCAGACAGCTGACAGACCCTGGGGACCCACAGAGAGACACCCCAGGGCTCCGAGTCCCCTGAGCATGCACCGACCCCGGCCGGGCCTGGGGCTGAAAGGACCGGAGAGATGAAGGGAAGCGATTCGTGCTGCGGATCGCTGCTCCGTGTCCTCTGCGCTTGGCCGGAGCCGCCGCCTCCATCCATCAGCTCAAGGGCACAGGACGAGGCGCCGGGGACGCTTCCCCTGGGGAGGAGAAGGTGCCTTTCGGTCCCTCCCCTGTCCCGGCCCTGGCACAGGTCACAAACACTCCTGTCCCGCTGCCAGTGCCACCCAAACGGGTGGCATTCACCAATTCCCAGCGGGATCATGAGCTCCCTGCAATTCCATGGGCGCTGCAGAGCTGCTCCCTTCCAAACCACCATTTCCAGGATCCTGCAGCAGCCCAGGCAGCTCCTTGCTCCCAGAAAAGCTTCCAGGGTTAAACTCCTTGCACTGGGAATTCTCTCTGACAATTACCTGCTTTTTGGCAAACACCCATATACATTTCCATGACATCTGTAATAATTTCTGGGAGCCCTTCTAGTCCTGCTTTTTATCTGTGAAAAGGGCAGAAAAATCCTCATCCAGCTCCAGCATCCCACCAACGAAGATGAACTAGTAAATGCAGAATTTCCTCAGAATCCATCAAACATGAGGGCAATGACCACTGGGAGAGGACCAGAAAAACCCCACAGTCCCTCCAAGGCTGTTCTACAAACCACACATTAAAATATCAGCAACACCAAAGCAGCTCAGAACGTCCAGACTTAAACATTTCCAGAAAAATATAGATTAACTGCAGACTGAAACCCAGTACCTTGAGCAGGGGAAGAGGCAAATGCCAAGAACATTCCAGCAAAGCCATTTCTCTGCTCACTGTGTGGCAGGTGAAGCTCTTTAAACCCTTTTGGGTCGTTATATGCCTCACACAGCCCAGCTGGTGGCTGCCGACACAGCGGGGACCCCCAAACCCCCACCCTGGCAGCTGATCTGATGTGTTGATGAGCAAGTCATGTCGCTATAATAAGGAGTGTTTATTTGAATAATAAGGTCAGGGAGTTAAGTAGTTGGTATTCCACTCATAGGAAGCAGTTTGCACAGTGTCACTAATAATTAAAGGGGTTTTTTGACTAATCTAGTTGCTCTTCCTAAATATACTCCACTCTGTTCAAGAAACTCATCAAAGCAGCGAAGTGATCTTCGAGGTTATTAATCTCCTTTGCTCCACAGCTGGAGCAAATTTATTTGCTTGAATTAGCATGTAATAAACTTATAATAAAGCTGCCATATCCCTCGCTTTAGAGATATAGTTTGTGTAATGGGTAGTTAAATCTAGGTAATGTAGCCATGGTCTTTAGGCTCGGAGAGAAGGGGAGAGGGAAAACTCAGCACAGTGCTGAGTTATCCTCAGCACCAGGGCGCAGTGGGATTCCTTCCAGGCAGGAAAAGTCTAACTTGCTGGAGAGCACTGGGTCAGATATTAAGCAGAAATTGTTAATTTCTGGCCCAGAGCAGCTGTGGCTGCCCCTGGATCCCTGCAGTGTCCAAGGCCAGGCTGGACAGGGCTGGGAGCAGCCTGGGACAGTGGGAGGTGTCCCTGGACATGGCTGGGGGTGGAAGTGGATGGTTTTAGGTGCCTTCCAGCCCAAACCATTCCATGATTCTGAGACTCTGCCAAGCCCGTTAGCAGCCCCAGCATCCTCTTTACCACCTCCACCAGGAACAGCTGCGACCTGTTCAGCAGCTCACAAACCACTGGGCACCTTCCCTGCCACCAGGGGAGAATCAGCCCCAAAAGCACCCCCAGGGCTGCCCACGAGAGGCGAAGGCCAAGCTCCACCGCTGTGCAGACCCCATGGGGCAGCAGGGGACACTCATGGGGCAGCAGTGACACCCAGGGTGGCACCACCAACGCCAGCACAGGACACTCAGGGTGGCACCACCAACGCCAGCAGGACCCACAGAGATGGGACACTTCAAACAGGGCTGAGCTTGGCACAGGGCGCCCAAGGGAGAGGAATTAATTCGCTTCAGCTCACAAAGCTGAGCCTTTCGAGGCCGCAGTTTCCCAGGAACAATAAATCCTCTGAGTTCTTCCCGCGGAGCACTCGCGGCCCCAGCGCTCAGAGCTCGGGAATGGGCAGATGGAGACGGATGTGGCAAATAGCAAAGTTCAGCTGCACGGGGAGGACTGGCCCCCACCTCCTCCTCAGAGGTTATTATTCACAGAGCCTGGGTAGTAAATAATTTTTCCCTCTCCATTTCAGCTCTTTTCTGTTCCTGCTCTGTGCTGGAGAAGGGCCTGGGCATTAGCCAGAGGTGTCAGAGGTGTTAGACAAGGTATTAAGGAGGTGTCAATGGTGAAATAGCTGGGATTACAGTAAAGTCTAAATAAGGTGTAAAATAAAACCAAAGGTGATAAAGTCGTTGATAAGAAAAGCTGGAGAAAAATAGGAGTGCAATTATTTCTCATCCTGGTTGTTCACTCTCGCAGTGCATTATCTATGGCTTTGCAAAGACTTAAGTGAGATTTTTTCCCCAGTCCATGGTATTTTCTCCCAGCAGCATCGCAGCCCTCGCACGGCCCAGCACCTGCACACAAACCCACACCTGCCCAGATGTCCCTTCCTTCTCCTCCATCCTGCCCAGGGGACAGGGGACACTGGGGAGGCGTTGGGGAGGCTGTGACCTTGGCAAGACCCCCAGGGCTGGAGCCCTGTCCGGGCTGGGAGCACTCAGCTCCGGGAGGAGAGGCTGGAAGGGCTCTGTCCCCAGGGCTGTCACACAGCTGTCATGGGCAGGGGCTCACCGTCCCTGGCAGGAGCGCATCAATCATCGCGACAGCCCTAATCAGGCACGCGGAGGATGGAGAGCCCGCCGAGCTCCCCCTCCCCGAGAAAATTGTGTAGGGGGAAAAAAATAATGTAAGAAATTACTCCGGATGGCAAATCAACAAATTAGCCTTGATTACTATCCGGGTCTCGCGGCCTCCTCTTCCTCGCACTCATCAGCTCTGTCTGGAATTCATTCCCGGGGCTGGAGCTCCCTGCAGCATTCCAGGGGCAGCACCCGGGTGGGAACCCACAGGACCCCCTGCAGCAGCTGGGGGCTCGGGGGACACCCACAGGGACAGAGGTGCCTTTTCAGGAGCTGAAATGGTGCCGAGGATGCAATGGCAGAGCTCTGCCAAGGTTCCCTGGCTCTGGGCTCTGAACCCAGGGGCCGTTTATGCCAGGCATAAACCAAAATGGAGCTTTTTTCAGGAAAAAACACGGGGAGTAATTCTGGTGAGGAAAAAAATAAAGTTATTTAAAAGCACGTTCATCTGCAATTCTCCCAGTGCTGTGAAGGGTTATTAACTGATTGGATTTCATCACATCCCACTCTGCTGCTGCAGAGGCTGATTGTCCCGTATTTGCATTTCTCTTGGCCAAGCAGCAATCCTGGCCCCCAAGGTGGGCACAAGGCCGTGCCATGTGCCCGGCGATGGCAGCGGGAGCTCAGCTCCACCCCATCATCACAGCTAAACCCCCAGGAACACTTCTCTCAGGATCCCTGGGGCCCGTGGCCATCCAGGAGTGCTTTCCTCTCGCTCAGAGCCAGGAGCTGGGAAGCAGCATCCTTTGAGATGTGAACTTTTTGGAGTTAATTTGTTTTAGTTCTTTCGAACGGCGCAGAGCTGCCAGGCAGGCTGACATCACCCGTGAAGGCATTTACAGAAATGGATGGATTCGAGCACTAGATGGATGTGCTGGCCAAGTACAACCCGGGCGAGCTCAGGTACACGAGCGTGGTGTACCTTCCCTGCTTATCATCTTCATTAATAATGTCTTTACTCCGAAACCATTTCCATCATCGCGGCTTTGCAGCAGCGACCCGGGCGCAGCTCAGCGCGTCCCGCTGCTGCTCAATCTTCCCCAGAACAAGCAGCAAAATAGGGGAGATTAAAACCCAACAGAAACAAACGGCCTTCGCTCAGGTGGAGAAATGGGGGGGTTGTTCAATTCTGGGTGTGTTAACGCCAGGATCCCAGAGCAATGGGGGCTGTAAATTTGGGGTGTGTTAACACCAGGATCCCTGGGCGATGGGTATTGTTCAATTTGGGGTGCGATAACACCAGGATCCGGGGTGGGGACAGGCTGGAGCCGAGCTGGCTGTGCCACGATGGCACCAGAGGCACCGCCAGCCCTGTGGCCACCCCGGGCGCAGTGGCCTCGTGCTCTGCGGTCATTACAGGTGTGACACTCGACAACCTGGGCAGCCTGGGGTGGGCTCCTGCCCGAGGGGCTGCAGACCCCAAAGCTGAGCCCTGGTGCTGCAAGCCCGGCCCCATCTCCAGAGGAAACGATCGCACACACAATAAATCTGCAAAATTTCACCCTGCTCATCCATCAAACCCGACCTCCTTCTGCATCTCCAGACCCGGGGACGGGAAGGGCACACAGAGCTCAGGTGCCAGCTGGGCAGGGACAGCCCCAGCCTGTCCCCAGCCCTGGTGCCACCCAGCGCCATCCCCATCCCTCTCACCTGGGAACACAACTTCTGCAGATGAGGGCGCTGGGAGAAGCACCTCCTCTTCCAGGGCTCTGGGAAAAGCATCTCCTTTTTCAGGCAAGAGGTGCTGGAAAAAACCCAGAATTTACTGTTAGAAAGTGCCTTGTTTGCCCGGATTTGCCTCAGCCAGGCCCTGCACACGCCGTGGGAACGGCTCTGGCACAGCACACGGCCCCAGCGCCAGCCCGGCAGGGTGTGACCCGCCATGGGCCGGGGCTGTCACCCGCGTGTCCCCAGCCCTGCACGCGGGGCGCGGAGCAGGCAAGCAGAGATATTAAGTGGCTGATTTACATAGTAATCTGCACAGGGAGAGATGTTCGGGGCGCGCTCAGCCTTCATCATAACACTTGTCATATTTGTGCTTCAGTTTGAAGGGGGAGGAGAAGGGAAATGAGGCCTTGGGTTTTTCTCATGTTATTTCTGGTGTGAAAGCAGGGAGCTGCCATAGCAAACAGAGCCAGCGTCTCACCCCCAGGGCTGGACCCCTCCTGTCCCTCTGTGTTTGGGGGGCAGGCACTGAGGGGGGTCTGGGGCTGAACAGAAAATCACCAACATTAAAGTTTTCCATAAAACACCTCGGCACAGCTGTGGGGCTGAGTTATCACCTGTGGGTGCCCCAACTCCTCACCAACACCAACATGGATTTAGCAATGGATTTCCACTCTTCTTTTCTTTAAGGAATAAAACATCAAAAGCTTTCATATTTATGAACAACTCCGTCACTGCCGTACGTTGTGCTCCTTTTCCATACATGCAACAGGCTGCTTTCACGCTTCTTAATTAGAATTGAGCAAAGTCTTAGTAGAACAATTAGATAAAGGGGAGGAAGAGAAATATTTTCTACCCTCCATATGAGCAATGACAAGAGTTTCCTTCTGCTCACAAGGACTGCAGAGGTGGGCTGAATTCAGGGTCAGGTCTGTGGCTGCCTCAGGAGAAAGCCTGAATTGTTTTTTGCACAGATGAGTACAGGGGAGCTCTGGCTGCACCCACACCACCCCTGGACACTCAGTCTCCATGGATCCATCACTCACCGCTCCAGCCCATGGACCGACAGGTTCTGCAGAGTTTCTGGGGAAACTCACCCAGTTTGAATAACAAAACTCACAGAATAATTTGGGTTGAAGGGACCTTAAAGATCCTCCCATTCCAGCCCCTGCCATGGACAGGGACACTTCCCACTATCCCAGGGTCTGAGAGCTCCATCCAGCCTGGTCTCCAACACTTCCAGCTCCAATATTAACCTCCCTAAACAGGTCTGCATCACTGCTGTGCTGCAGGGCACGCACAGGGTGCTTGCCCCAGCCTGGAGCACGGCCAGCACAGGCAGGGACAGCCATGACGCGCTGGACACGCCACAGGTGTCCCTTCCCAAAACACCTCTGCTCCAGGAGCACAGCAAAACACCAAACCCCAAAAGAGCTGCACCCCAACGCTGCCCGAGCCCATCAGCCCAGCCTGGCGCCGAGCGAGCAGCCAGGGTGATTAATATTGAACATCAACAAACAAAACAATTGAAAAGTCAACAGTTTAGGGGAAGAGGGGCCCGCGACAGCCCCGCGGTCCTGAGGATTATTTTAAATGTGCAAAATGCCATCTCTCTAAATAATCAAACTCCACTGCTGCGACTCGGAAATTGCCACCCATGGCTAAAGCTCCAATTTTAAACGCATCCTCAAGTCAATCTTTGTAAATTCCACATTAAATATTGATCAGCCCCAGAGAGGGCTGATGCTGCGTGTTTAGCATAGATGTGCCAAATTCAAACGGCGGCAGCTGGGAAGGAAAGTTTGCCCAAATCCCAGCCCAGGCCACAGACACTGTCACGGCATCCACTCTGCTCCAGCAGGGAGTGACATCTCCAGGGCGATGGGTGACCATGGTGGCACCTCTTGGGCTGCCCCAGCCCATCTAGGAACCTGCCTGGATGGAAACACAGCACACAGAAACACAGAGAGGACAAGGACCTTCCCCAGCGAGGGCCTGGCACTGATGGGCAGTGCCCAAAGCACCGTAAGGCACATTGAAACATGGACACGGCAGGAGGAAGGACACAAGCCTGGTGCTTCCCTTCCAAATACTCCAGCTCCAGCCACATTCCATCCCTTCCATGGGAGCGATGAGCACATGCCCAGGAAATCCAAGTTACAGCTCCAGGGCTTCCCAAATTCACACCATCACAGGAGGGCTCCAAGGGGAGGTCTGAACCAGCAGCACTCCCACCGATCCCATCGAGGAGGGGTTTAAGGAAAACATGATTGTTGGGAAATGATCCCTTCTATTTCCAAATCCCCAAACATCCTGCATGTGTATATATATATATATATATATGTATATATATATATATATGCCTGGAGTATTATGAAATCATACTTGAAACCCAGATTCCAACTCCATTTCCCAACCACTCGTATAAAATTTTCATTACAGATTGCTGCCCTGCAGTGGAACAGAGGGCAACTTTATTAGAGGCCGCCTGGCAGCAGGAGAATGAGCCAGTCAACAGCTCCAGATATTCCTCTGCGAGATATGGCAGAGTGCTGGAAATGGAACAGATTATATAAAAAAAAGTAATTCAGAGCAATTTCTAGTAAAGAGCCAAAGAACCATATAATTCAACATTTATATAGACAAGACTTCAAGGGAACTCTTCNGAGACATCTAAAAAAAAAAAAAAAAAAAAAAAAGAAAGAAAGAAAAGAAGACAAGGTAACAGTAAGAAACTCTGGTTTGATTTTTCCTCTTTTTCCAATTTCTTTTTTAACCTGCCCTGTTGGTTTGTGCCACCCTTGGCTCCAGCAGCACCTGCAGGGACAATTCCTGCTTTTCCTAACAAATTTGCCAGCCAAGCAGGACTGTCCTGGTGTACCAGCCAGGGACGGGGGACGATCCTCCCCAAATGTGCCCACATGCAATTTTCCTCTCCCTCATCTTCCCTCCCTCACTTACGGTGCTATAAAAAGACCAGGAGGGAAGACAATCCTTTCTGCCGTGATTAATTAAGGCGGGAGCGGCCGAGGCGCGGCGCAGCGCCGGTACCTGCGGCATTTCCGAGGTGCTGCAGCTGCAGCGAGCCCCGTGACTTTCCCTGCGTCGTTTGTCATCTCCTGACACTGATAAAGAGCTTCTCCAGCGCTGTGTCTTTGCGAGGGAACATATCCATATCAAAGCTGCTTGGATCATCCTTTTGCAAGCTATCTGCTGCATTTTCTGGCCTAGTTTCCTTTCTGATCTCCAACTGCTGTTCCTTCCCTCCCCAAGTCCCTGCAGCGGCACTGCCACCCCAGCACCCGAGGCTGAAGGCTCTTGGGGATAAAGGGGTCACTGCCTCCCCATCGCTCAGCCTGGGATCTCTGCACCCCCAGACTGACTTGGAGCATCAGCCAAAAACGCTTCTGCAGCCAAGGATGCTCACGATGGGATGAAAACCTTCCAACCTGTGATGAGACTCATTCTCAGGCAGCGTTTGACACGGGAGAGAACTCCTGGGATGCAGAGATGGAGGTGCTACAAGCAGGAACGTGGAGCTACAGCTGCTGGGGGAGGTGAAAACAGCACCTAATTCTCAATATCGCCTCAGGTCACAGTGTGTGTAGTAGGAAAGCAAACACTCGCCTCCCCCGAGGAGCATCACAGCTACAGGAGCAACTTTGTGCAGCCAGAGCATGAGCAATGCACTCAGAGCCATTGGGAAAAGCATCTCCCGGCTTTCCAACAGAGCAAATTTCACCTGGAAGACCTGGGAAGTGAACAACAAGCAATTGCTGCGGTTTTTTCCATCCAGAGATGCTTTTCTGTCCATGATGGCACTTCAACAAGAGCTTAATGAACAGCATTTCCTTGGTTCCGAGAGGCACAGACAGGCCAGATACCAGCACTGATTCATCAGCATCCCATCATGTCTGCAGCCGCCGTGTTCCCCAGCCATATGGCCAGCACGATGTGCTTCCAAAAACTGGGACATCTACAAAGGCTTTATCACCATCAGCCACCGCGCTGGAGTGGCCTGTGCTCACACGGAGATGGGGAATATCTGATTCCAGGATCTTCTGGGCGTGAAGGAACGCGGCGTGGACAGGGGACAAGGTGACTTTGTGGGACGTGAGCAGGCAGGATTTTCATCAGGATCACTCAGCCCTGAGCTGAACAGCTCCAGAGTGGATGCACATCTCCAGCAGGGACCTGCTGCCCGCCCAGGTGGGACACAGCATCTGCTGTGACGTCCCCCCAAATAAATCCCCATGCGAGCAATGACAGCTCCTGGCGAGCTGAGTGAGTCCAGAATTGGCCACGGCTGAGCTGAGACCTCAGCCACGGAAAACAGAGCCTCCCCCAGCCCCAGCAACCCGGAGCAACATCTGGGCCTGGCAGTAGGTGCCCATAAATAGACGTTAAGTGACCAAAAATAGACATCAGGAGAGCAGCAATAGACTCTGGGAGCAGCAATCTCAGCGAGGCACGGCCAAAAAGAAGCCCCAAAAACCAGGGCAGGAAACAGCAGCACCCCAAGGTGTCCCCAACCCATGGGGGATGTTATGGGGGACACCTTGGAAACCCCAGCTGGCATCTCCCACCCCTCCTGGGACCACCTGCTCCTCTCTCAGCACCACCAGAATCTGCCTCCAGGTTCCCAGCGCCACACGTGTGTTTTCTAACAAGCAAATAAGTCCTTCCTTACTCCGAGCTCTGCCTGCAATTCCGTGGGACCCAGCGGGAGGGTCTGCGCTCCTCCCGCATTCACCAGCCTGTGTCAGCACTTTATTATGCAGCCCTGTAGGTTTTTTAGTTAAAAAAAAAAAAAATTAAAAAAGAGGAGTTTTCAAAGCTTTAATGGCTTTGAAAACAACACGGAGAGTTCTCTTTACTGCAGGAGAGGTTAATGATCTCCCTCTGCTACAGAACCAAACTGGACATCATAATAAATAACCATAATAAGATATAAAGTATCACCTGGAGTCATTCAATGCAGAGAGCGGGTAGGAGTTATGATGCATTTCCATTATTCAGAGTAACCACCAGGTGGGAAATGTTCAAAGTGAAGGCAGTCAATTAAAAAATGAAAAGCATTACTTAAACAGAGAGGGATTGTATCTGATCTTGCCGGTGACCACCACGGGCCCTGGCCCTGAGCAGGTCCCTGCTCCTCTGTCCTCGCCACAGCAGGGTGACCGTGTCACACCGTGACACTGCCACCACGGTGGCCCCACGGCCCAAGGGACACTCACAGGGACAGGAGACAGAACCAGAGACAGGTTTGGGCCGGGAAGGACAGTAAAGCTCATGTCGTTGTGCCCTGCAAGGACAGGGACACCTTCGGCAGAGCTTCAGGCACATCCCTGCTCGGGCTCAGGAAAAGCAGGAGCACCTTGCTCAGTGCTCTGCCCCGTCCCCAAGGAAAGCCACTGTGCCTTCACAGAGCCCGGGGTGACACCACGAGCACCGGACAGCCAGCAGGACCTGGCCAGAAAACTCCATCACAAACAGCAGCCCTGGGAGTGCAAAACCTTACAAAGCCCGGCACAAGCCAGGTGAGAGCCCGGGACAAGCCGGGGTGAGAGCCCGGCAGCGGGTGGGTCAGAGCCCGGCACACACCGGGTCGGAGCCCGGCACAGAGCCCGGCAGAGAGCCCGGCACAAGCCCGGCACAGAGCCCGGACCAGAGCCG
>VZRL01006119.1:332734-346971 GCA_013397895.1 Origma solitaria | reverse complement strand
GGGTCAGAGCTCGGCACACACCGGGTCGGAGCCCGGCACAGAGCCCGGCACACACCGGGTCAGAGCCCGGCACACACCGGGTCGGAGCCCGGCACAAGCCCGGCACAGAGCCCGGCACACACCGGGTCGGAGCCCGGCACACATCGGGTCGGAGCCCGGCACAGAGCCCGGCACAGAGCCCGGCACACACCGGGTCGGAGCCCGGCACACACCGGGTCAGAGCCCGGCACAGAGCCCGGCACAGAGCCCGGCACACACCGGGTCGGAGCCCGGCACACACCGGCACAGAGCCCGGCACACACCGGGTCGGAGCTCCGCTGCCCCTGCCCCGCACCGCTCGGGCAGAGCCGATCCCTCAGCGGCAGGAGGTGCCCGGAGCGGGGTCGGGGAGGGGAGGGGGTCGCAGTTCGTCTCACAGGGCATTAATCACCTTTCCCGAGGCTCTGCACGCCTGGACAGACCTATTAATCAGCGCCGTATCAGCCCTCCAGCCCGGCCGGGCCCCTTTGTGTGGGTCCCTTCCCATCACAGCCAGATAAGATTATCAGTGACGAGCAAGACACCCATTGAGCAGCACCTGACTCGAAGAATGAGATTTCTTTTTTTTTCTTATTTATCCCCCCCGTCTAAAAGATGAGCCGTTTCTTGTCTTGTCAAACCACATCCTTTTCTTGAAAGAACCAGCTTTAAGAATCCAATTTGTCAAGCTGGACAATCATTTGAGAATCCATAAAAAGCCTCAGTGACTTTATCAAAAAAAATAAATCAGAAGGTTTTAAATGGTAACTGAAAGGGATTTGAAAATAGGTTGAGTGGCCTACATCAATTAATCTTCAGAGAGCCGGGGCTTTGTGAAGCTGGAGTGGCAGAGAAGTGTCAAAAACTAGTTACTGGGCTTGAGGAGATGGAAGTTATCGATATTTCTCCTCTCCTTTTTCTGCCTTTTCCTCTTTCTGTGTCTCCTCAGAGCACAGCAAGGCAATATCCCCCTGCCCCAGGGCACTGAGAAGTGCTGGGCAGTCAAGCCGAGCAGGGGCAGGTGGTCAGGGCCACTCTTTCCTGGAGACATTTTTCCTCCAATTATTCCCAATGTCAGCCAGCGAGGGCCAGACCTGCTCTGGCACCATGGCACTGTCACTGTCACTGTCCCTGCTGTGGAGCTCAGCGCCACCACAGCCACAGGAGAGCCCCTGGAAGGAGCCATGGTGGCACTGCTGGCACTGGCGGGGGCTCAGGAGTGCCAGGGCACAGTGTGGCACCTGAGGATGGGCTCGGCTCCGGCTCAGGAGGGAGCAGAGAAGGGCAGAGAGAGAGAAAAGGTCTCAGCTCAGCCCCGGGGCCTGAGCACAGCGCTGCACACCGACAGAGAGCTCGGGGCTTGCAGGACAAGATGAAGAAGAGGCAAAAGGACATATTGGGCTGAGGAGAGCCAATGCCCTGAACAGCCATGGATCTCCCAAAGTGCTTAACGAGAGCAGACAGCCCCTCAGAGCCACGGGACAGAGCACACAGAGCCCCAGAGATCACCTGCAAGAGGACATGGGGATGAACATGGACTGGACAATTGACCATAAAAATAAAGACCTCAGGAGGAATCTGAACGCTGGAAAGGGAAGGGCCACGCTGCCACGCTCCGGTACCGAGAGCAGGATGTGAGGGGCTCCAGATGGCTCTGCAGTTTAGTGCAATAAAAAATTTAATCTGACAGGCAAGTGTGGGGCTGGAGAATAATAATAAGACAAATAATTTCCTTAAAAAAACCCGAAAGGAATCTAACAGCTCAAAGATATCTTCATTTGCTGCAAAGAACAGAGGCTATCAGTTATTTACGGCAGTTGGGAGCACATTCACGAGCTTTCAAATGGTATTTTGTTGCAGAAGCATAATATAAGGACACTTTCCTCGCTTTCCAGCCGGGGGAAATAGATCTGACTTGGAACTTGGCCAGAAGGGCTGCAAGTTTGGGCTCTGAAGCGAAGGTGATAACTTTGCCAATTAAATATGGATGTGATATTTCCCTCCTCTCCTTCCCTGGAATACTTTTGCACTGTCATTAGGTGATGATATAAAGACATAGGCCTCCTGGTGCCGCTTAATTGCACCTATATAGAAAAATGATGAGCTCGATTGCGCTGCACAAGGGCTGCTGTGGCTACTTGCTGCCTTATTAATAGGTGATACCGACGTGTGTTTAATTCTTCTGCCCAAGGAAAAACAGGGAGACAGCAAAGCCCTGCTCAGCAAATACTTCAGCACTTGCTAAACTGCTCCACTGAACAGCGAGGGGCTGAAGAGAGAGTTTATATTTAATAACACACTTAAAGTGTTTTGCTGAGTTGATGCTCAGTGCAGGGGAGTCAGGATGCACTCCCAATTAAGTGATCTTTTATTCCCATACCCTTATATTTTTCTTTTTTATGGACACACAGCACAAACAGTGCTGTGTTTTGCAGTCTGCTGCTGAATGATTTTAAATCCAGGGACTTTACTTCCTCAGCAGCCACTAAGTCACTCCTAAAAATCCACATTTGCCTCTGCTTTCTAACAGTCTGTCTAGGAGAAGGTTTTTTAAAGGGACTGACTCTCTCTCAAAAGAAATTGGGGGGCCACCCTCCCATCTGCACGAAGAGCAGGGGACTTGCATTTGCCTCTGCCGAGGCTCTGCAGGCTGAGTTTCATTTCACAGAAGCTGCGGTTGGCACAGGGGAGTGGAGCAGGGGGATAGGCTGCCCCTAAATTGATGGCAACAGAAAAAGCTGGAGGTACAAATGGCTCGAGAAAAGGCGTGATGAGATGTGACTGCCGTGGGTGCCAGGACTGGAGAGAGCAAAATGGGAAAAGACCACCTGGACGAAGAGAAAATGCTTCTGATTGCTCGGGGAAAAGCGGAGTTAAAGATCATTGGAAAGGACAAGGCAATCTGGCGGCGGCGGGGCCGGGATTGATTCCAGGGCGAGGAGGGGCGGGGGCTGCACCCCCAGGGACATCCTCAGCCGGGGGGGACATGGGGCTCACGGCTCCTGTCACCCCAGTGCTGCCCGCCCCAGAGCAGAGAGCTCAGCCCCAGGACAGCCCTGGAGCATGGGGAGATCTCCCTGCCCAGCCCCGGTGAGCAGAAGAGAGCCAGACCGTTGTGGGGGAGCACAGTTTCGGGGTCACAGAAGTTTTTGGGTGCCACAGACCCCTGCACCTCCCCCAGCCCGAGGGCTTGAACCCCAAGTGATGCTCTGCCTCTCCCAGGGGAACGCGTGCTCCAGGCTGTGGATTCGCACAGCCAAAGGTTTTCTAAAGGTTATGCAAAGGTTACCACGCAATTAACGTGCCGGAGCAGCACCGGCTCTGTTTGCCTCATTTCCAGACCCGAAGGCCACGGGGCAGCGCTCCCCCCACACATCTGCAGCGACCCCTCGCTCCTGGAGCACATTCCAGCACAGGGCTGATGGCAGCGATGAAGATAACAATAATGATGTATCCATTCCCTCTACCTTGGGCATTTTTAAGTCGTCTCATCTCAGAAATGAGCCAATTCCAGCGTTTGGCATGGCAACCTGTTGGGCCCTCTCAGCGACGGGCAGAGGGAGGGCTGTGCTCACACAGCACCAGACAGGACCCCAGTCCTTGCTCTGTTTCAAGGTCACAGAATCACAGAACGGTTCGGGTTGAGAGGGACCTTAAAGATCACCTAGTTCCAACCCTCTGGAACTGTCTGGATTTCTTCCTGGAAGGGAAGAACCAAGGTCATGGATGGGCCCAACTTTCTCTCCCTGATCTGCCGGACACCCTCTGAACTCCTGTGAGCCAGACGGAGCCAGAGCCCCAGCAGGATGGAGATTTGGTTTGCTCTGGGTGCTGACTGAACCAGCAGCACGTTCAGGAGCCCAGCCTCCAGCTCCAGCAGCAGCACATGCACCCTTTCAAAACAGGCATAGGATACATTTTTTCCAATGTCATTAATTATGTCTCGGGTTACTAAACACAAGCAAATTAGGATGATTTCCTTCCCAGCATCACAAGCCTGAGGTCTGCTATTCCCTTTCTCTCAGGTCTCCCATTAGCCTTTATCGGTGATTTCCCTGTCAGGCTTCCCGTGCACACTCACAGCTTCCCAGCATTCCAATCCACCCAATCTCTGCTCATTGCAACTCCGAGTGCTCCACTAATTCCCTTCCTCACGTTGCTATTTCACATTCCTAAATATTGGGTGTAATGGCAGCAGCGCTGCTGCCGCTGCTTCCAAATTAAATGAACCAGGAGGAAAAACATTCGGAAACATTTTCAACCGAGCGTTTATGGTTTGAAGGACATTTTAAAGACGGGGAACATAACCTGGCTCCTGCTGGTGTTCAGGAGGATTTAATCATGAGAAATAGCAAACGGGGGTTGGAGCAGAGCAAGGAAAGGGGGTGAAGTCTGATACGACACTAAGAAGATGTGACTTACTTTTCCAATCATCCCAGTGTCCCATGGAGCAGGGCTGGCCATCTTGGCTGTATTTTTGGGGTCCTGTGTTGAGAAAATAAACAGCCATCAGCAGCAGAAGGTGGAACCCAAGTAACCTTTTTATCCCAAGGAATTGCAAAATCAAGCACATTTTTTGAAAGCTGCCTCTGTGGAGAGCCCCCCAATACAGGCCCATGGAAAGTACCTGGAGAAGAGGCTGTGGCACTACAGACATTCCCCCCAGGGCCCCCCATGTGCCCACCCTGCCCCACAGAGCCGGGAAGGAAACCAAACAGCAGCAGAAAGCAGAAAACTTTCAGCCGCCCTCCTGTTAATTATGATCTTATTTTGCACAGAGAACCTGTCATTCAGCTGCCGGTAATGGATAGTTTCTATTTCAATTCTCCCTCCACCCTATTATCTTTTATAAAATTCAGCCAGGCCGGTGATGGATTGATAAGGGACGGTCCCGGCGGGAGCCAGCTCGCTCGGAATGGCTCTCACGCGCGCCCAACTTCTGTATCTTTTTAAATATTTCAGTTGTTTGAGATCTTTATTTCACATTTCGATTTCCTGTAGTACAGTAAATTTATCTTAGTCACCCAGTCAAGTTCTCTCCAAGTCTCTTATCTCCTCTCTGTACAGCTGAAGACCCTACACTATCTGCGCTGCCGATAAAGCTGGCCCTGGCACTGCGCAGATCGCGCGGATCCCGCGGCCAAAGGGGACCTTGGAGGGCCCACAGTGGGCACCAGCTGGAGTTCAGCGCTCAAACCCAGCGCTGGCTCCTGCCGAGGCATCCCCAGGTGGGCTGGAAAGTGCCTGGGGACCCGAGGGATAGCGGGGCTGAGGGCAGCAGGGCAAAGCCCAGCTGGGACCACAGGGATGTCCCCTCCGGAGGGGTCTGTGCCAGCCAGAAGGGCTGCCGTGCTCCCAGGCCGCCCATCCACACAGGGATGTGTTTCCCCCCACTAAACCACAGATTTTTTGTTCTCTCAACAGCAAGGAGCGAAGAGGAGCGGCAGGACAGCATCCCACGCTGCCACGGGAAAGCGCACCCCACCGGCACCGGGGAGGGGATGGGAGCGGTCAAATACGAACAATCACTCAGAAAACAACGAACAGGTACAGCCGAGTCACCTTGGCGCTGCTGAGCCGGCGGCAGCGCCGAGCGCGATCAGGCAGCACCCCCTGGTGCCACCGCGGGGCCGGGGCGGGCGGGGGACAGCCGGGAAAAGCTCCGGGGACAGCCGGGACGGGCGGGGACAGCCGGGAACACCGCCCAGGACAGCCGGGAAAAGCGCCCGGGACAGCCGGGATGCAGTCCCGCCCGCAGGGATGCTCCGGAGAGCGCCCAGGGAGGGCTGCGGAAGGCGGCACAGCTTTCCTGCCTCATCCCGAGCCTCATCCCGAGCACAACCCTTTGCTTTGGGGCCGTCCCGTCCCTCCTGCCAGCGCCCAGGAGCTGTGGGATCAAGGGAATCTGGGTGATTTCCCTCCCGGGGAACAGCTCTGGTGGTGCTTTGCTGCTCATGGCAAGACAAGGAGCTCGGGTCCTGTCCTCTGCCCAGCTCTTGGGGTGATTTCATCCCCCAGGAGCAAAGCCAGCAGCAGGGCACCCAATAAATACCCTGCAGAAGGGTGATTTATCTGCAGGGGAAGCCATGGAAATTCCCAAACCCTCTTAAAATATCTGTTTCCTGGCTCTAAACCATCAGTAAGTTGCCAACTGGGGAATGTATTTGTCTGCTCCCCTCTGTATATTTTCTGCTTTTCATTATAATTTGCTAAATAATACATTACAATGAGTTATTTATCACACTCAGCAGTTTGATGATGCCTCCTCCATCCCGAGGAATTTCACCCATAAATCAGACACACAAATATCTGCTGGCATCGCTGCAGATTTAACCCTGCACCCTTCACCTGCCCCAGCAGCTCCCAGGCTCTGCTGAGAGCCAGCCCGGGATTAAATGACAGTGGGCCCAGGGAAGAGGGGGAAGCTCCAGCACTGGGAAGTGACCAGAGAGGCACAGGAGGGACAGCTGGGGACCCCCAGACCTTCTCCAGGTGACTGTGAGCAAAGAGCTTGGCCAGCACCAGGTTGTCACTGCAGGGAAATGAGACAGGGACTGTGCTCAGCCTCAGTCCCAGAGGGAACACTGAGAGGGGAAAATTATGATTCCTCCTTTCTAAGTCTCTGTAGCCTCCCTTTGAAACAAATTGGTTTGCAAATATGGATTAATTTAACTTTACACCATCCATCTTAAATCAACAGTATCTGGGCCCACAGATGGGGAAATCAAGGCATGGAAGGGAAAATAAAAAACAAAAAGCAGCACCAGGAACAAAACCCTCTCTCTGTGCTTTAACTACAAAATCATCTTTCCTCATTAGCAGCTAATCAGAACTACCAGAGGGGAAGAGATTACAGACAGGGCGGAGAGGGGAGTAACTCACAGAAATACAGACATCAGAACAGATTTTCATTTATTTACTCATTTATCACAGTGAGTCACAGGCTTTGAGTCCATGAGTCTGCATTAGCCTTGCAGGATTTTGGGATGCAATCTCCAAAATCTCAAAAGTGAACAGGTCACAGCCACGTGCCATCTCAGGAAGAAGAAAATCAGCAGTTTGGGGTTAGTCTCGGGAAGTCTGATATTGCTGTGCCTGTTGGATTATAAGAAAGCACTAATCTTCCCTCGGCAGCCTCCTAATCTCTCTGGGAGCCCAGATGCCTTATCTGGAGTTGCTGAGGGAGAGCAGCCCGGGCTGGCTGGCAGGGGGATGGATCCCAGCGGCTCTGGGGCCAGGGAAGGGCTGGCAGGGCAGCTGAGGGGTCACAGGGCACTGCCCAGGGAGCACGGCCAGGCTGGGGCAGCGCGGGATGGACAGCACGGCCGGCGAGCACTGCATGATTGTTCCTCAACCGAGCAGCTCCAGCAGGAGCTCCAGTGCCAGGGCTGAGCCCCTGCAGCCCTTCTGCTCCTCCAAACACCTCTGCGCACTTAGACACCAAAATAAACCACCTGCACCTCAGCGGCTTTTTTCCCTCGCCCTTTATCCCCAAAACGATTTCGCGAGAAGCCAAGTGTTTCATTTACTGCAGGCAGGGAACATCTCATTGCAAACTTTCCTTTCTCTCGTCAGTTCATCGCAGCTTTCCATAAGTGAAGAAGGACTCCCAGCCCTGAGCACCATCCCCAGAGCCCGCCCTGCGCTGGCTCAAGGTGTCCCGAGGGAACATCGGCCACCAGCCCCAGGATGTCCCAACAGGGCACTCACTGCCTGCACACAGCATTTCCTGCGGCGTTTCCAGCCCTGCACACAAGCCCACGCTGGGAAATGAGGAACGTATTTTTAAGTAAGAGGAGGAAATGGTGTCTTTGTGTCAGGCAAGTGGAAGAAATCCAGGACCAAGAGACTGCAGAGCCTTTCCACTTCAGACAGCAGGTGCTCTCCAAGATGTGGTTATGGCAACAAAATAAATGATGGATAATTGCTTTTGTGACAACTTGCCAATTAAATTAGACTCAGCAGAATAACATAATGACAATTTGTTATGCTCTGGTGGGCACTAACACACCAATCATAATTAAATGCTATGACTGAAATAGAATGCTGCTGTACACAGGAATATATAACCCCAATTCCCTCCCAGTGAAACATTATAGGTTCAGACTTGATTTCAATTTCTGGAGGATAATAGCATTAGCGCACATCAGAATGAGCTTGCAATATGCAGAGAGGCAGCAGCAGCACAGGGACAGACAGAGCCAAGGGCAGCTGCGCCACCGGGCTCCTGCGGGGACCCTGCCAGCATCGCTGGGGCTCCGGGACACAGAGCAGTGGGGGACATCCCAAATCCCTGCTGTGGCCAGGGGAGATTTCAAATTGCTGGCTCGGGGGAGCAAGCAGAGGAGCGACTGGCTCTCAGGGAGGGACACTGGCCCCAGGAGAGCCCCACTGCAGACACTGAGGCAAGAGCTCATCAGGATGGGACCGCAGGGCTTTCTTGGGGCTGCACATCCCTTTCTGCCTGCAAAGCCCTCACGCCCCAGAGCAGCTCCCTCACAGCCAGGCTGAGCTGTGGGGCACGACACAGCCTGGCCTTCCCAGAATGGTTGTCAAAATGCTCATTAAATGCACTGCAGGGCCCAAGAGTGACCTCACCCCACAGCTGGGATCCCTCGGGGACTTGGCCCCGCCAGCTGACCCAGGCACACATGGGCTGGGGAGCCAGAGTGGCCGTGGCTGGGGAGCCAGAGTGGCTGTGGCTGCCATCACCAGGTCAGAACTGACCGACGAGGGGGTCAGGTCCCACCAGAACTCGACATTTACTGGTGAAACAGCAGCAGCTTCTTCGCCCTGAGCCACTGCTAAGCTCAGCCTGCTGCTCTCACTTGTTTGCTCCAACCCTTCCACTGCTCCTTCCTCCTGCCCTGCATCTTACACACCCCAGAACTCTTGGGCCAGGAATTGCTGTGACACGGCCATTGCTGCTGCAGAAGCAAAACACGGCAAAGAGCACCAACCCCAATCCATTCAAAAGCCCTGATTTAGAACCAGAAGCAGGCAGGCGGCAGAACTGACACTGCGCAGGGCTGGCAGACCAGGAGCCACCTCTGTGCCATCCCTTCTCCAGTGTGGAAACACAGCACACCAGAGCCTGCACTGATCCCACATCCATTTTCCTAACACATACAGATTTCTGGAATATTCCAAAGCTCAAAACAGGGCAGGTTTGAAGACCAAATGTGTGTGTGCAGGCAGGGCTGGGCAGAGGCAAATCCCAGAGGATTCTACAGAGCAGCAATGCCAACAATTTTATATCTTACTTGGAGCCACGTTCTTTAAACATTAAATCCTTTATTATCTGCCTCGATGAAGCTTGGCACTGGCAAGGTCAGATCACCTGTTTTTCCAGCAAAGCTGATGAATTATTTTGGCTGCTCCAGACATTAGACCTGATCCTATTAAATCCTTAGTTCCCCTGCCCTCAACACATACCAGCGGATAATCCATGGCCCAGGAACACGTGAAGGGGCTGAGCAGGGCTCTGGGGGCAGCTGCCTGGGTTAAAACAGTGCCCAAGCTCGGAGCCCAGCCCTGCAGCCCCGATCTGTTGGACTGGACTTGTTCCAGCAGGACACATCCTGCACTGACACTGCTTGGGATAACAGCAGTTTAAGGAATGCTACATCATCCCATGGAAATTCCTCCAACCATCAATTGCACCTGCATTCTACAGTCTGCTAGAGAGCACACAGCTCATCCTAAAACTTTCAGGGGAAGCTGACATTTTTAGGAATTGGCCTTGGAAAACCTTCAGCCTGTCAGAGCTGCGGAAAGTGCCACTGACTCGTCTTTGATGCCTCAAGAATTAAGGCACCGTGTAACTCATACTTCGGCATTTACTGTCCCCTAAAATAGCCTGGCAATCAGCGAGAGGAACTGCCACACGCAGCCCTCGCCCCGCGGTGGCAAGGTCAGGCACTGAGCCCCGGAAAGGTCACACAGCTGCTCCGGGACAGGATGTGGGACAGCGAGAGAGCGACTGTCCCCTCCGAGCAGCGCCCGAGCGCTCCGACGGCAGCCGAGGCTTTCACTGGGTGTGGGGACCTTTCCCGACCGCAGGAGCTGTCCCTGCGGAGGGCAGGTGACAGGTCCAAGCCCTGGAAACGCCGGGAGCAGCCTTTGCCTTGCCGGGGCAAGGTGCGGGGGCTCTCCATCACCGCGATTCCCTCGGCGCAGCCCCGGCTCCCACCCCGCTGGCTCCCTGGGGAAGCTGCGGCGCCTTCTCAAGTACTTTCCGGCGAAAGCTCGGACTCTCCCCCGCCCGTGGGGGCCGGGCAAGGCTGCCGTGCCGAGGCACAGCCTCCCGGGCAGGGCTCGGGAGGGGCCGCGGCCGCCGCCCGCCCCGCACGGCGCCGGGAGCGCGGAGCGCGGCTCCCACCTAGCGGGAGCGCCGCGGGACCGGGGCCGGGCGGCACCGGGAGCTACCTCCGGCACCCCCGGACCGCCTCCTGCTGCCGGCAAGCGTCCCATCGGGAACACATCTGCTGCCCGGAACCGCGGAATTCAAGGCGCTGAGCCCCAGCAGGTCCCGACCACCGGCGTCTCCCTCCCAGCGCCCATCGAACACTACGGGGGTTTAATTGCAAACGTAAATTTGCAAACGCACGGGGCTTAACTTGCTTTATCGTAATCGCACCAAATACTGCGGCTCGCGCCCCTCCGGCACCCCCAGACACAACAAATCCACGGCGATAACATGCCAAGCACTTCTCCATCAAGCCCAGGCTACCCCTGCCTCAGCCCAGAGCTGGCTCTGCCCCGGCAGCTTCCAGCAGAGAATTCCCACATTCACACCGTGGGGAGACTCCTCTTGGCTCTCCCTCTCTCCCCTCTGCTGAAAGAGAGGGTCCCTCACAGATTTCAGGTTCTCCCGCACGTTTGGCCACGTACCTGAGTCAAACAGCAGGACGAACACGGCAGCGAGGTGCCCTTGTTCAGGGTGTTGGGCAGGAGTGGGGCAGGGCGTGGGGCAGGGTGTGGGGCACAGCTCCACCCTCGCAGGGAGAGCCGCGCCACAGAGCCGAGCGTTCCTGTGGCCCCTGGACAATGGCCCCGTAACGATCCCCCTGTAGCCATGGCGATTAATTGCCTGCAGCTGGGCACCATCGGCTCCTCGGCTCTTAAAGGGGAGGGCAAACACCTGAGGGGTCTCACTCCTCCCCCCAGGCCACAGCTGCACCTGAGGCGAATCGCTCCCAGCTGAGGCCGCTGAGGGAGGCAGGTCCAGCTGGGAGGATCTGCCCCCGGAGTAACCTCTGTGACTTTTTTCAAGACAAAATAAAACCTATTCCAACTTTCTCCTCACCTGCTCTGCACAGCAACTTTTTCAGGGCACACCCCGAGGCTCTGAGGGCTCCAAATTCGATGTTACTGCTCAGCGTGGAAATGGATCAGTGCTAAAACAAAGGGATTTTTGCTCTTTGCAACAAAACCCTGCGCTCCTCTCCAGACACAGAGCAGAACTGGGAATAAAGTCTGACCTTCCAAGGACAACTGAGTAATTCCATTGCAATCACATCACTGCCAGGAGTGAATCAAGGCACAGAAACCAAACCACGGGCATTTTTACATCCTCCTTCTCACTGGAACACAACACAGGTGTGTGGCTGAGCTTTCTTCCATCACACCCAGCAGCAGCAGCACTAAACTGGGCAGGGAGGGAGAGATTAGATATAATTTACACCTGTTAGTTGGTGGTGGTGGTGGCAGTTTGGATTTTAAAGAATAACAAGCAGAATAAAACCACCCCCCAAAAAATCACAAATAATAAGAAAAAACCCCACCAACAGTGTCTGTTTTCCATACAGCCCAAGCCAAAATGTTTAATGAAAGACCAGCCAGCCACTGGATCTGCAGGCATGGGAAGAACTCCCTTCTAATCCCAGGAGGATTGGTTGGTATTTCCTTATGTTTTTCCATGCCAAATTTCCAGTGACTGTTTCCTAAGCAGCATCACCTTTCTCTCAGCAAACAGCTGGAACATCCCATTTTCACACTTCAAAGGTGACCAATTTCATTAGGAGTCACTAAAAAACTGCAAAGCTCCCAATTATCTGGTATTGCCACCCTTCGTCCCACTCTGAATTTAAGCTAATGGTGGAATGGGAAGAGCATATTCCATTTCTATAAATAGCAACTTTCCTCAATCAGCTATAAAAAGATGGCACTTCAGACAGCTGCCGGAATGCATCAAACAGGATCTGCCATTCCCACAGCAGGAAACATCTTTACTCCTGCAAATACAACACCTGAACAGGCAGGACCTGCAACTTTTAAAGAAAATGTTTTAATTTTCCACTTTTACACTCGTATTTTCCAACTCGATTTCAGAAAGCAGTCGTGAACCCTAAAAAAAATATTATTACTTCTGACTTTATCAGTGTGGAGCTGGACAGAGGGGAACATGTGTCACGTGCCTGGAGGGCACCAGGATCCTGAAGTGTGCTCCCCCAGGGAAATGTCCCAAAACAAGGTGTGGAGGTTGGCTCCTGGCAGGTGACACACGACAGCAGCGCTGTCAGGAGGGAGAGGGATCCTCCTTCTGTGTCCCTGCTGGCTCTGCTGGCTGCTCCTCCCTGTCCTTCCTCCTCTCCTGCAGCTCCTCCAGCACAGTTTGGAGCTGCACGTGCAAGGCAGGATCCCTGGATCCAGCACCCTGCTGCTCCGGCGGTGCTACCTGCAAGGACAGACAGAAAATGAAATAAAACAGCATGTAAAAAGCTTCTGAAGGGTGACTGAGGAGAGCAACAGCTCTCAGTGTGTCCAAAAAAAGTTTCCCTCATGCTGAGATTACTGTGAAGGTACAACACGGGCAGGACATGCTGAGCTCGAGCTAAAAGATGGAAAAATTTAATATACAACAACATATATCCAAAGTTCCAAATGTTTATACAGATACACCATGGACTATTGGAAAGATTATTCAATTTTTCATAACCAGAACAAGATCTTTTCAGTCCATCAGGTGTGTGACTGCTTTGCTGAGAATTTAATTCAGACCAACTCAACATTAAGGGCCCGGGAGTGGAGTTTTCTCAATCCACCAGCCAAGTAACTCTGTGAATATTTAATACTCACTTTATCTACTCCTCTTCTCTGTAAAACAATCCCACTGGCTAAAAGGGCTTTTCCTGTTTCTTCAAACAATTTCTCCTCTTCAATTTTCCCTTCTTCCTTCAGTTCATTGTACTTCTCAACAAACCTGGATTGCAAGATTGCTTTTTTACTCTCACAAATAATGTTCTGGTTCACTGACTGAAAGGGAGAAAGGGACAGTCTCAGAAATAATCCTGGTTTAGTTATCATCTTACCTCTGGCAAGTAGATTTGAAGTTTAACTGTGTCAGGTCAAAAGCTCTTGGGCCATTGCCATAAACTTTGTAAAATCTCCTGGTCAGAAAAAAAACAAACCAGTTTAATTTCTGAAGCTAAATCAATAGTAAATCGACAACAGCAGAGTCAGTTAATTTAGGGTGTAATAAGAGCATTCACACAACTATTTTTACTTGAGCCTTTATGAACACCTGGCAGTGCCCAAGGCCAGGCTGGATGGGGCTTGGAGCCCTGTGGGGACAGCAGAAGGGTTTTAAGGTTCCCTCCAACCCAAACCAGTCTGGGATTCTACAGAGATGTTTGTTCCAGCTTTTTAAATCGCATGAATACATTGCAGTCAATCACCAGCAGCAGTGGCACAGAGCAGGTCCGGAGCTCCTCGGGAGTTCCAGTTCCCATTCTGGAACTCTGTGTGAACAGCGATCTGCCCTTCCCGCCGCAGCGGAGCTCCACCAGCCATTATAAACACAGGGAAGACCACAAAAACCCCACCCTGTTTATCAAAAACCCACAGACCAAGAAGCAAGAGCTGGCGGCTGATTCGGGAACACTTCCCGGAGGGATAATGCGGTACGGGAACACGGCGGGAACACGGACTGTCCCCTCTCGGTGACAGCGGGGGCAGCCCGGTGCCCATGGGCGGCGGCCGGGCAGGGACTCACGCTCGCACTCGGTCCTCCGGGTAGAAGATGGGGCGGATCAGGTCCGTGCCCCTCCCGTAGCGCGGCCGCGGCACGCGGTACACGGGCTCCCGCAGCGGCGGAAACGCCGCGTACACGTCCAGCCACAGCGGCTTCTCCACGATCCCCAGGCGGACCAGGTTCCGCGTCCTGCGGGGCACAAGCGGCGGCGGGGGGGGCTCAGAGGGCCGCGCTCACGGGAGAA
>VZRL01006119.1:321731-332647 GCA_013397895.1 Origma solitaria | reverse complement strand
GCCCCCAGAGCCCCCCGAGGCCGCGGCGCCCGGGCCGGTGCTGCCCGGAACCGGAACCGGAACCGGAGCGGCCGCCAGGGCGCGCAGCCGAGTGCCGAGCGGCGGCGGGAGGCAGCGGCCAGGCAGCGCTAGCCGATGGCCGAGCGGCGGCGCAGCAGGATCGCCCCGCTCCGTTTAAGGTCGGTCCCGGCGCTGTCGCGACAGACGGAGCTCGGCGGACCCCGGCACCCCAGCCCGGGCAGCACCGCAGTCCCGGGGCTCGTGGGAGCCTCGTGTCCTGTCGGCTGCTGCTGGCACGTCACAGAGCCGCGGGATCGCGGAATGTCCCGAGCTGGACCGCAGCAGCACCGAGCCCAGCCCCCGTCCCTGCACGGCCCCGCAGCAATCCCAGCCCGTGCATCCCCGGGAGCGGCGTCCGAACGCTCCTGGGGCTCAGACAGCTTCGGTGATGCTTTTCACCAAACCACGGATGTTGGAAAAGACCTCCAGGACCATCAGGTCGGGCCCTGGGTGTGGCCCGGGCGGGGAGGGCCCAGCGGGCCCGGCCCCAGCCCTGTCCGGGGCTGCCCACGGCCTGAGCCCACCCCGGGCAGCCCCGGCCCGGCCCGCTGGGCTCGGGAGGCTGCAGCACACACGGCGTGCTCCCCGCAGGGTGTTACACACTCTCCGTGCTGTTCACCGTGCTTTATAACCTGCAGCAGCTCCACCCAGCCCTGTGCAAGCTCCCTGCCTGCGGTCGGCCCTGCCCGGCTGGGAGCAGTGCTGGGCACTAGGTGCAGCCCTTAGCCTGGGAATGAGCTGAGGGGAAGCAAAACACAGCTCAGCGTCCATCCTCCAGCCTGGCGAAGGAAGGGGGCAGTACATTTCCACGGCAGACTGACAGCCAGCAGGCATCCACGAGCTCACACATCTCCGGCCCCATCCTCGGCTGACCAATTTCCAGCCCCGGGCTGTTCTCAGCTGCTGCTTTCCTTAAAACGCTGCTCGGAAAGCAAAACCCCTGTCCCTGCGGAGGAGAGGAATTCCAAGGGAGGTGCTGGAACTGCTCCAGGGCCACATGTGAGCTCTCCGAGGGCAGGCCCTGGGGTGGTGTGTGCAGCTCTCCAGGGCGCGTGGCTCGAAGGCTGCGGCCAGGGCTGCTCCAGCGTTTCCATGCTTTTGACATTTAAGGCAAGAATGCCGTGACTTTTTCCAGGCTCTTCTTTCACAGGGAAGGTTTCCAAGCCACACGTGAGGCTGGGAAGCTCCAGTCCTGCCAGGAATTATGAAAGCTGCTCCCGGATACCTGGCACAGGACTCTCTGCAATTCCTGCAAGAGAAGGGGATGCTCCATGTGCCCCCCGGTCCTGCCACTGCCCCCCGGGGCTGCCTACAGCAGGAATTGCTTCCCCAGTGATCATTGGATTCTTGAGGAAATCATTGGATGCAAATTCAGCCCTGTCAGGAGCAGGGAGGCAGCAGGGAGGGCAGATTTTGGGCATTTTTATCTGAAGGGCACAGCTGGAGCTGGGCTAGAGCTGCCCCTTCCCTCCCCAGCCCCCTTTCTTTCTTCTTTAGCCCTGTAAAGAGAAGGGAGTAGAAAAATACACAGTGTTAAAAAAATATACAGTGTTAAGAGTACAACAGGACTTTATTATAGGAATTACTATTAAACATATTTAAGAAAAAAATCACTTATGGAAATAAAGTCTAAAATAGCCACACTCACAAACATCACAGATTGGTTTGTTTTGTTCTTTTTAAACCTTTTTGTAGAGAAATGATACAAACATCACTGAGAATTGTACATTTTTATGTAAGAAATGCATTTTGGCTCCCAAGCCGGGTATGTGGCCTTTCCACTCATTAGACCTGACTTTCTGTTTTTTTACAGGACACAAAAATAGCCCCTCTCCATCTCCATTAAAACGATGCTCTGTGCCTCCAAGAAATTTTTGACACAGCTACAGAGTGACATCATCCAGAGGCTTGGCCTGGCCTGGGATGCTTAAGGGCAAGTTCTTGGGTGGGGGTAGCCAGGACGTGCCCAGGGCTCTGTGCCAGGCCTGGTGCCCACGGTGCTTTTGGTGCAGGACCCCCAGCACAACACCTCTGTGCACGGCAGGGTCCTCTCCGCAGCTCACAGCCCCGGGCAGCCTTCCTTGCTGTCCTCTCTCAGGGCTCAGTGGGAGCAGAAGGTGCTGGGCACCTCAGGGACGGCTCAGGCAGAAAGCAGAGGCAGCTGCTGGCCAGAACTGTTCAGCAGCAAAGCTTGGCTGTGTTACAGAGGTGACTCGGGACGTGCCACTCAGTGAGCAGGCTGAGGGGAGGGACAGTGTCCCCTCCTCGCCCTGGCTGCTGCTGAAGTGCAGTGCAGCAGGATTGACCTGTGGCTCTGTGCCAGCCCCCAAGGAAAGCTCAGAGCATCTCCGCAGCCACGGCAGGACCCAGCCCATCCCCAAACCCTGCCCGGGAGCGCGGGGAGCGAGACTGGCCAGCCCAGCCCTCCCACCAGCACCTCCTGTCTGGGAGAGCAGAATTCCCTTCCCACCCGTTGGTGCTTCCTGCACTCATGGAAACTTCGCCGGGACCGAAGCCCTCGGTAGCTAAGAGGCGCTGGAATGGTGACAAGCTGATCTGCTTCCAAGTTTGATTTTCTTCCAAATATGCAGAGCTGCTTTGGACTGGGAAGGAGTAACGGCAGCCTCCTACAGCCCCCAGGGCCAGCAGAGGGTAGGGAAGGAGCCCCTCCTTCTCTTCACCACTCTCAGAATGGAAGTCCCACCCAGGGACTGAAGGGTTTTCCATTCCCTGATTCACATTCAGCCCCTCACACCTGATCCAGGTGCTGCTCCAGACCCACATCCTACCCTGGACAGAGCAGCCTGGGGCATCCTGTGCCCTTCAGCACCTCCTGGCAGCCAGGCACACACCAGCAGGGCTGCTGCCCGTGGTGTGGGACAGCCAGTGTGCCTCGGGGTGACCCTAACCTGTCACTGGGCCGCCACGACTCAGGACACACTCCTCAATTCTTCAAAGGAGGGGACACCAAAACTGGTATGGGCTGGGTGGGGTGGGAATTCTGCTGCTTTGATTTTAGGAACCCAAAGCTAGCTGGCAGCCCAGGGCGCTCCCAGCTCATCCTGCCCCAGCCCTCAGCACCCCGGAATTTGAGTGACAGTGCCACGGGAGAGCTTTGTGCTGTTGGGACAGCACCCAGGCCCTGCAGCCCCAGACACCTGGAAGCAGCCCTGGCCTGGCCAGGAACCAGGAGAAAGTGAAGCTCACGGGATGCCCCTGATCCCCAGCACGGCTGCAAGGGGACGACAGCAGCACCCAACAGGTGCAGCAGCTGTACCGCTCGCGGGGGAGGAAATCTTGGCGTCCACTTCAAAGGCACGCGGGCTCCGTTGGGATTGAAGAGGAGCCTGTCGGGAGCCAGCGCCTGCAATGGGGACTTTTGTTACCAAACCCTGCGGAGAGGCAGGGAAAACAGTTGCGTGAGTGTTTGATGGCTGGGGCTTCTGCGTCTGCCGCCTTCGCAGCTCCAATCCTGCAACATTTGTGCTGGTTCACGGGAGCCAGAGAGTGAAACAGGCACGTCTAGAGCCACCTCCCGCATTTGGCAGGGAACGTTGTGCCGATAAAGGAGAAGAAAATGTGCTGGCGGGAGCGAATTCTGACTTTACGCTCGTCACTCATTACTTACACAGCAAAGGAATTTGTTTATGTAATTATTTTTAGCCTGACAGCATCTCTGAGAGCTGCAGGATTCTGGCGCTGCGGGCACGAGGAAGGCGCTCTGCTCCTGCCCCGCATCAAACCCAGCAGAGCCCCCAAGCCCCTGTACAAAATCTCTGTGCTGAAAACACCTCCAGCAGCCCTGCAATCCCCCGGCTTGGGCTTTGCCTCTTACCTACAGTGGGGGCATCCCTGGAGCTGCCAGGCTCCAGGACCACCCCCAGCACCCCACACCCAGCGGGACGTGTCCTGCTCCATCCGTGAGGGTTAAACCGGTGTGAAATCCAGCCCTTGGTGCTGCCCCGCAGCAGCACAAAGCGTCCCAACTTCAAGGCAGTTGTAGCAATGCCAAAGGCAAAGGTTTAATTCAAAGTGAAACGCCTTGGAAAAGAAGGCCTTTCCTTTATAAACAATTTATATTATTTGACTATTACCTGATCTGAATCTCTGCTCATTACTCCTAGCAATAATACACAACGGCTGTTAGCTTCCCTTTCTCACGTGGTTTTTGTTCCGGTGTGCGCAGAGTAAAGTTACATCAGACCACTACAGATATGTTCAGGAGTGCTCCGGCCAAGCAGACCCCACGTGTGAACGGATCCTCGTTAGTACGACTGATTTCATTCCTGCTGCGCCGCCGCCCGGACCGAGAGAGCAGGCAGGGCTGCTCCTCCCCAGCCTGGGCTCCGCTGGCTCCTCCGCAGCCGCTCACAGCAGCTGCCTGCTTTTTCTTTTTTCCTTTTTTTTCTCCTTTTTGGCTGATTTGCTCGGTAGGAAAAGTTATTTTCAAACCACTGGTAAGAAAACATTGTGCCTCACTTCAATACTTGTACTTCAGAGGAGTACAGCAGCAGAGGGGGAACAGCCAAAATCTGGGTGATTTGTTGGGTGGGTTTTTCCTTTTTCAGCCATCTCCTGATGAAGCCTCGTGCACATCCTGTGCCAGCAAGAAACCTCAGCGCTGGGATCTGCAGGGAGGGGAAAGGGAGGGAAGGAGAACAGCACGTGCTCAGCCTCAGCCACACTGTGACAGCACCCGGGGCTGTCCCAGCCATGGCACCCATGGCCACTGGTGGGGCTTGTCCCCACCCAGACACGCTCCAGACACAGCCCAAAGCACGTGTCCCCTCCTCCAGCCAGGCTGGATCATTCACACAGGAGTGTTCATCCATCCCCAGGCGCTTCTCACCATTTATTGTCCTTCCTTCAGCGTCTCCTCCTCCCGGAGCTGCTGTCTCCGTGCTTGGACATCTTCATCTGAAAGGCAGAGGCAGGCAGGGGCTGTAGGCACTTCCACAGCAGGACAGCACTGCACCATGGTCCCTGCTCCAGGGAGGAGCCCCGGGGGAGGCAGCCTGGCTTTCCCCAGGGCAGGGATCTCCTTGCTCAGACAGAGAATTCCCAGGGGGACATGGGGAGTTTCCACCAGAACATGCCTGAGAAGCCTGGAAGGAGGTCTGGGCCCACAGGGGTATTTCTGCCAGGCGGCCACACCTGAGCCAGCCCTGGGGTGAGCTGGGGCCAGGCACCGCGGGACTCAGCACAGCATGGCACAGCACTCCTTACCGTATGCATGTCCTTCCACGTCATCGAGGAGATTTGCCGTGGACGCCGCCGTCCCCATGCTGCGCCCTCCGCTAAGGAAAACCGCTTGTGGGGCCAGGATGTGGCCATGGCACCGCCACTGCCCCTCCCAGCCCACATTCCAGCCGCAGAGGTGCCGTGGGGAGCCCCCAGGGGCACCCGAGTGAGGCCACTCTGACAGCTCCCCTGCCCCACTGCTCCCCAGCCCTTTCAGGATACACCTGGTGCTTTAACAAGTGTTTTCTTTTTGATTTCCTCATCTTCGTCTTCTCGGAGAAGGCTCTGGCAAGTTCAAATAGCTTCTTGCGCGTGGCTGGAAGGAAGCAGCCGGGTAAGGGTCTCACCCAAAAACCCTTCCCAAAGCTACCACGGGCAGTGGGAAGGGGAGGGGCAGAGCAAGGGCTGCAAGAGCCACCTGCAGCCTTGTGGTGATGTCCTCGGCTGGCCAGACTGAGGAGACAGGGCCACGTCTGTCCCTGGTGGGAGGTGCTGATGTTTTACCCTTTTGCTGCTGGTGTTTTCATGACCCTCCTTGCTCAAACTGACCCACCCCTGCCAGCATCCCCAGTGCCTGCAGCCCACCTGATGCTGCCCAAACCTCTGTCCAGTTTGTGGTGGGAAAAGCAGGCTGTGACTTCCCAGAGAAAAGGATCAGTTTGGGTGAGTGCCAGGTACTGCCATGTCCCCCTGCCCACCCCACTGCCAGCTCCCCTCCATCCCACTGCCAGCACGGGGCCTGCACTCCGACTCACATTTTCCCATGTGTTTCAATTTGTCTCGGAATAAGGCATCGTCGGACACGGCACCGCCGGCCTCGCTGGTTACAGAGGGAGCTGCGTCACCTGGAAGGCAAACATCTGCTCACCGGAGTGTGTGCCTGCTGGGGGGGCTTGGGACAAATCACCTCGGTGACCCAATTCCAGCACCAGCAAAGGGCAGAGCTGGGCGAGAGCAGGTGGGACGAGGGGCTGGCTCCAGATGGGGACCCTCTGGGGACACAACCCACGGGTGCTCAGTCCCAGCTCCGGCACCTCCCTCTGTGCTGCTCCATGGTCAGCAGCCCCAAATCCCCCCGGGCTCTGACTGTGCTCTGGGTACTGGACCGTGCTAGCCAGGGCGCTGCATCAGGAGCAAGCCCAGCGACTCGGTCAGGTGGAGCAGAGACCCCCAGAGCCGTGTCCCTGCTGGCCCTGCCAGGCTGCCCAGCCGCTGCGGCTCGCCCGACCCCGCGCGGGGCCATCGACAGACAGCAGCTCTAATTCTGACTCTGGGCAGCTGCTGCGCTCCGAGGTTAATCAGGATTACTGGGGAACAGTCATTATGCCTCCAGGCACAATCCTCTGCTCCGGCAGGCACGGAGGGCAGGGATGGATGGAGGCAGGATGCAGGAGCACCTCCACGTGGGGAGAGCAGGAGCACCCATCCCCAGCACCCGCCAGCTCCTCTCCCGTGCCAGGAGGGCAGCAGGGAGGGATCAGACAGTTTTCTCCCTCCACAGGCACTCTGGAGGCAGCTGGGCAGAGGGATGGGAATGCAGGGGCTGTGGGGGATCCTGCTGTGGAGAGACGACGCTCACATGTCTCGGAAGTTACCTGATAATACGGAGGAGAAACCAAAGTCGTTGCTGACAGCAGCACTGGTCGACTTGGATTTTTTTGACTCATATTTCAATCGATCTGAAAAACAAAAAGCGCAGCGCCCGCTCGATCAGACCCTCGAGGCAGAGCACATGGCTCTGTTCCCCTCTCCCCTCACAGCCCCGTGGCTGCCCAGGGACAGGCTGGTGGCAAGGGACAGAGCTGGGGCTTCGCAGCCTGGTGGCAGCCAAGGGAGCTGGGGCTTTGCTTCAGCAGAGCAACCACAGGCACTTTGGAGGGAGCCCACAGCAGCAGAGGAACTGCCCACCGACCACAAGCACGCGACAAGCGCTCCCGTGGTTTTCCTGCCACCTGCACTGAGGACCTTGCAAAGCACCAGCGAGACCTCTGAGGGAGCTGGGCCCTTGGCCAGGGGGCTCAGAGGGAGGGAAGGGCAGCTCTGTGCTCGGTGGCAGTAAAACCATCCACACCCTCAAGCCCTGCCCATGGCATTGGACAAGCAACCAGCTCAGTGGGAAGGAGTGTAGTGACAGGGAAGGAGCAGTCATGGCCAAACTGCTCTCCAGTTCAGGCCTGCCAGCACCTGGGGAGGTTGCACAGCTGGGGAGGGCTCAGGGAGCATTTCCAAAGCTCCTTGTTATGGCTGCTGCTGGGTTCTGCCACGGACACTGCAGAGGTGGGCAGGAGGAGGAGAGCAGGAGTCCAGGGAGCAGCCCACCAGGGGCAGCTCAGCCCCCAGCCTGGCCACAGCCTGCTTTGGCACAGGCCCTGATCCCACAGGCAGGACAACACTGCCAGCAGCCAGCGTCACAGCAGGACACACACCCAAAAAGCAGAAGTTTCTGAAGGCACTTTTCACCTCTCTCCAGGGCGAGGAGGAAATCCCGGTTCCTCTGGAGCTCCTTCATGAACTCTTCGTTCTGCAGGAAAAGCGCGATCCGCTCGTCCTCCAGGTACTGCTTCCACCGCCGCTCCTGCTCCAGGGAGCCCTGGCCCCGCGGGACGAGCCCCCGTGGCACAGGCTGCCGGCAGCTGTGGGAGCCCTGCGGGAGCCAAACACAGCACAGGTCGGGGGGTGGTCCCAGGGGGTCCCTGCAGCAGCACCTCGGGCTGAACTTGGCCTTTTGCTGCTCTGTTACACCGCAGCTCCCGCAGCCCCCATGGCCACCGACTGCTGACCCCAGCGGGGTCCCTCCCTCTGGTGCTGTTCCCTCGGGATGGTGCTGCTGCAAAAGGGACAAAGGGGGACAGGACACCTCTGCCCCTTGACAGGGCTGGGGGGATGGACATCCCACATGGGAACCTTTTGGAGCTCCTTTTGCAGAGCGCAGGCTGGCACAGATTTTTAACTTTAAACCATGGGGTTGTGCCACTACAGAACCTGGAGTGAGGTAAGAGAAGGGTCTCAGCAGCATCGCTGCTTTAGCTCCCATCTCTGAAGAGCAGAGGCTGCAATGTCCTGCTGACAAACGTCCCTGCACGAGGCACGTCACGCCTCACACCTGGGGAGCAGCACAGCCGCACACTGCAGCACAGCCTCGTCCCTGCCTACAATATTTATCTGATTTGTAGCTGCTCCCAGAGAGCCATAAAAAGCAAAAGCACACAATTACTGGGGAAAGAAAAGGGCAGCTGCTCCTCTCCTCCCCCTGAGCCCAAATGAATTGGCACACTCCTATTCCCAGAAAGGTAATAGAGCCTGTGAAGCTCAACTTGCAGGGCAATCATTCATGAAAATGTGGCAGGCTGCCTTTGGAGATGGAAAGGAAGGGAGGAACAGGGTGCCTGCAGCCCCCCCAGCCCCTCACCATGGCAGGAGGGTGCTGGACCCATTTAGCAGTTCCTATGTCAGCAAAGGACTGAGGGATGCCCCGGACTGGGGCTGAGCTGGATGCCCAGCATGTGTTGGGGCTGCTTGTTCCCCACGGGATACTCCTGACGCCTGCCCTGCTGCTGGCACCCAAACCTTGGGGCTTAAAACAACCCCAGAGCACACATGGACTCCCACTCCCTGCTTTCTCAGGGCCTGCCCTGGATTTCCCACCTGTGTGGGGGCCGTCTGCTGGGGCAGGATGCGCAGGAAGTCCTCGGGGAGGTTGCCCAGGAGCGGAGGGTTCCAGTTCCTGTAGTGCGTGGGCGCCGTGGTGCCGCCGGGGCCTGGCACGTCCGTCCTGCAGGGCAAGCACAGCGAGAGGAGCCTTTGGCGAGGGAGGAACCACCAACATCTGCCATGGCAGCGTGGCACAGGGCCTGGCTCAGCAGTGCCTGGCATGGCAAGGCCTGCCCAGCTCCACCAGCGGCCCTGGGAGCCAGGAGAGCCCAGTGCATCCCCGAGCCTGCAGCGTTGGCATCAGCTCTGCAGAGTGAAAGGCTTTCCTAGAGCGTTTGCAATCTTTGGGAGCTACAGGTCAAGCCTTGCCCTGCAACTCTGCACGCTGGGTTTTCCTTCTCCTCCCCTACTCCAGTCACACTCCCAAAAAGCAGCCCGGTGCAGCCCCAGCACCACAGGGATTTGCCTACGAAGCTGACAAATCTCACCAGATGTCACACCCAGCCTGCACAGAGGGCAGGGGCTGGCAGAGAGGTGCCCAGGGCTCACACTTGCTGTCCCACAGCCCCACACCTACAGGCAGAGCGGTGCTGCCAGGGCACAAGGGCAAGGCGAGGTGTGTGGTGAGGAGCCGGCGTGGGGCCGGCCGCCCAGCACCTGGTGTTTTCCAGCGGAGGCGGGCACTCCCCGCCCCCAGGAGCTGATTTTTGCCATTCCACACGCTGCCAGAGCAGCTTTCCGGCCCCTCAGCTGTTCGTGTTTTAGGCCCTCACAGGGGTTTTTGAGCCAGCTGTGAGCTTCATTCATCTCCCTTGGCTTTGTCTCACTTGACCCTGTAACAAACTGGAGCCAGACACCTGTGCCAGGGCCAGCTGATGGCAGCCTGAGCCCGTGTGCTGGCACAGGGTGCCCCAGGAGCAGGGCTGTGGCTCACCTGGGCGGGGGGGGGGGGGGGGCGCGGGGGTAGCGGCTGCCCAACACCTGGCTCTCGTAGGCAGGAGGGGAGTACACAGGAGGGGGCTCCTCGTCCGAGCTGTCCGGCTCCAGGGTCCGCTCCAGGATCTGCAGGGTGAGAGGATGGGTGAGGGCATGACAGGGAAATGCTCCCTAGCAGGCCAGGGCCCCATGTGCAGCAGCAGAGCAGGGATGGCACAGGGTGCTGCTGCAGAGAGGATGGGGATCCCTCCTGGCACTGCACCTCCTGCAGCCACGGGGGTTTTGGTGGAGTTTGGAGGTGCTGCTTTCAAGGGAAGAGGGTGGGTGAGCCTATCCTTGGGTGCACACAGCCCTAGGGTGTCTCTCTGACAGCAGCAGAAGGGGCTCTGTTGGGTTTGGGGGCAGGGCAGAGTGGGGAGAGTACTCTGGCTTGAGCCTCAAGCACTGCCCAAGACAAACCTGGGTGCAGCAGCCCAGCTGAACTGGGCACTCAAACCTCTGCCTGCCTGCAGCACTTGAGCAGCGCCATGCCCAGGCAGGAGGGGCAGAGGAGACTGTGCCCACTCACGGTGACCCAGCTGCGGAAGCCAAAGCCCAGCTGGGGACCCCCACGCAGGTTACCTCGGGGGGGATGCTGTCCTCTGAGTCTGAGCTGTCGTCGCAGCCGCTGCCGTCCAGGTTCATCTGCAGGAGCTGGTCAATGGTGGCGTCCACGGCGCCGTTGTTGGCTCTCAGAACACACTCGATGATGTCGTAGTCCATGTTGGGGAACATGGTCTTGAAGTCCTCCATGGCCTGGTTGAACTCCAGCCGTCGCACCTGCCTGGCGGGGCGGCTGTTGTTGAGCTCCTGGGCCGAGGAGCCGCCGCGGGAGCCGCCGTTGCTGCTGCTCCGGCGGAAGAGACTCGTCATGGCGGGGCGGCTGCGGGGGCTTGGCGCCCACGGTCCCGGCTGTGCCCACGCCCCTCCTCACGGGGGGCTGCCCCGGCTGCCAGCCGGGACCATGGGTGGGCGGCGGGGGTCCCGCT
>VZRL01006119.1:310390-321705 GCA_013397895.1 Origma solitaria | reverse complement strand
CGGCGGCTCCGCGGGTCAGCCCCCGGCGCACGGCAGCATCGTCCCACCTGCGGAGGGGACACGGGACAAAGTCACCCACGGGACAGCACCCGGAGGCTCCCCCATCTCAACGAGGGACATTTGGTTCCATTCCGCCCATCCCAGCGCATCCTCGTGGGACTGTGCCATCCCTGCAGCGGGCCCGGCACGCCGGAGCGTGGATGTGCCGTGCCGGGAGCTGGACCAACAAAATGCAAAGCAAGAAAAATGGCATTACTTCCACCGCCGAGGGCTGCCCAGATTTAACGTTCCCAGGTTTGACATGTATTTATAAACAGAGTAAAATCGCTCTTTAAAATAAAACATGGAGTCGGCTCAGAGAGTGTCAGAGCAGGGGGCTAAAACGCTCTGCGGCACGGCAAATCGACCCTTTGGAAAAGCCACCAAATCCAAGATTAACATTCACTTTAAAACCATAAACAGATTATACAGCTACTGCTTCTCGTTTGAAAATGCAGGGCCAAATTCAGTTCTGGATTAACTCCACTGTTGAAACAGAATTACCCCAGGAACACTTTTGATCCATAATATCATTTTCAAAGGCTTTTTCCTAAGCGGCAGGCAGAGAGTTCAGGATAACTGTCCCTAAATGGTATTTAATGCAGAAGAACGTGCCAAGCACATTTCTTAGCAAAATGGTATAATCAGATTCCAAGCCATTAAGAGGAGCACTCACCTCTGAAGGTCACCCAGGCTCTCCCCTGCCCAACAAGACTGTGTGTGACAGCCATGTCCCCAGTGCTCAGCCCCTGTGCCACTCACAGCCCTGAGCTGCTCCAAGGGGCTTCCAGGGGCTTCCAGAGACTGCTGAGAAGCAGCAGTTCTGCTGAGAGTGAAACACACTTGCAAAACATGGGGAACTGAGCGGGAACTCGGGAAGAAGTTCATTTTTTGCCATGCTGCTTAACCCCCACCTTCATCCCCAGGGACAGTGCTGCTCTGGCTGGGTACCAGAGGAATCACGGGGATGATTCCTGCTCCAAGCACGCTCTGCTCTCCTTCCCGGCTTTTTTGTAATCCTGGAAGCATTTGCATTTGGATGCACCACAAGAGCAGCCCCGTGCAAACACCAGCACCCAAACAGGCACTGCACTTCAGCTGACGGTCCCTGGGCTTAGCAGTGCCAGGTGCCACCGAGTGCCACCTTTCTGTGGAATTTGCTCCCACACAGGACAGAACCCATGGAAAAGGAGCAAGAGAATCACTGCTGGGCACTAGGGGCCATTTCCAAACAGCACCGGGAGCCCCCAGCTCGCTCCTGCTCACTAATAATATCCATTTAACTGGTCACTCAGCCAGGAACTGTCTCCATCCTGCAGTTGCCCTCAGTGCCCAGGATCTGTTCCAGCCTGCCAGGAGCCAAGCATGGAGCAGCGCTGTGTGAGCAGAGCAGGAACAATTCCGACAGCTCTGCCCGGCTCTATTCACTGAGGACAAATAAATCCGCTGGAGTCAATTAATAAAACACTGCTGCTCAGTTCCTCCTCCACTCCCCTGACTCATTCCCAGCAAAGAGCCAGTATTGTTCACACCTCTGGAATTATACTTTAATTGCAATATTGCATGGCTGGTTTAGTCACGTATTAAATTGAGTTGTAACACATTCACAGAGTACACACCTCCTTACAAAATTTGGCTACTCCAAAAGGATGGGGGAGAGCCTGGACACCCACGGGAACACAGCTTATATGGGATACACTGCAAACACACACACGATCCATGAGAGGGTGCGGCCGAAGGTGCAGCCGTGGCACAGACCAGGGCAGCTCCGTGTGCCCTGAAGGCTTTTAAACCCATCTTTAAATGTTCTGCTGCTAATCCAGAGAAATGCAAACCACTACACCAGCAGGAGTTAAAATCCAGGGAAAAGCAAGTGGCCCTATTGGCAGGAGTTGATTTAAAAGATCAACAGGTAGCTGCATTCCAAGGATCCTCCCCAGTTCCTGCGTGTCTGCAGCAGCACGCTCAGGTGAGCACTGGGGAGGGCAGTGGGACCCCGGCTGGCAGCTGGGGAAGGGGCTCAGCACTACCCAGCCCTTATTTCTGTGATGTCAGTGAGGGGCTGGGAAGACGCCAGGAAAAGCAAAATCCTTTGGATTTCCCAAAAAGGGAAGAAGTTGGTGCCTGACTGCAGCCCAGGCGCGGGCACAGGCACACTTGGGGCACGAGCTGGGCTCCTCTTCCCCTCCTGCCCCCATCTGCAGAATGAGGCTGTGATGACTCCTTTGGCTGCTGCCTGATCAGCTTTCTCCTCAACTGACGATAGCTCCCGCCCTGCTATCCCGCAGAAAGGACCCTGAATGCTGTTATTCATTCACCAAACCCAGGCAGGCACAGCCATAATCCTTCACCCTTCTGCTGCGCCCATCACAGGAGGAGCTTAAAGGCTTTGCAAGCTCCTGCTCCACGTGTCCCCGTCACACAGGTCACAGAGAGAGGCCAGCCGGCAGCAGGGACACTGCTGTGGCTGGCACTGCCCCCATGCCCCCATCAGCCCTGGCAGCACAGGCTTAATCCTGGCAGTGCCTGGTCCTGGCTCAGCCCAGCCGAGCCACCTCCACATCCAGTGGCAGTGGCTGTCCTGTCACTGGCCTGTGCCATGGAGAAAGTGCCAGGTGACATCCCAGCGCCAGGCTGGTGCCAGGCACAGAGCCAGCGCTGGGTTAGGAAGGGCTGCCATGATGCCACATTCACACCAACTTTTATCCAAGTGACACTACACTCTGGGACAGGGCTGGCACTGGAAATACCCACATGTTTTGATGTCACCGTGCAGCCAGGACAGCACAGGACACTTTCCCACACACCTTCACAACTGCTGTCTCACTGCACACTGTGCTCAGGCACTGGCACACCTTTGGCTGCAGCTCCTGCCCTTAGCTCACCACTCAAAACCATAAAATACAGCCAAACACAGGCTGCCCTCGTGGGGTGGCTCCCCAGCCCAGGCCTTCACCTTGCTCTTCTCCCACCCAAGTTGCCAATGACTTGCACAATTCAGATCCACCCTTGCCAGAGCCAAGAACGAGACCAGAGCCAGGAGAAGGCCTCAGTCAGCTCACAGCCTGCAAGGCACATCATCCTGTGCCCCTGGCATCACGCCCGGGCACAGCTGGACTCACCAAGCCCCGGGCGCAGGCACTCGGTGCCTCCCAGAAATGGGCTCTTCCCATGGAGGGACAGCCGAGAGGAAGCTCTGGGAGCAGGCACGGTGTGAGGGGAGGCTGCCGGCCTCAGCTGCCTGGAAGAGCAGCTGGATAATCCCGGGGGTCGGTCAGACCGGAGTGCCGTGCTGGAAGCAGCAGTTGCTCGGCTCTGCAAGGAACACAGGCCGACCGGAGGAGCCAGCAGCTGGAAAAGCACTGGGACTGATCGCTCGCAGCCCTCCCTGCTCAGGGAACAGCCTTGGCACCAAGTGCAAATGAGAATATTCCCTTCCCCAGTGTCTGCTGCAGCTCAGACAGCAGATGGGATTGCTCAAACACTGCCCAGCCCCTTCTCCCCTGCTATTGCCATGCTGTGTTTGTAGATCACCCCTGAAAACATGCTGCAAACGTGACCCTGTCTGCAGCCAGGACGGGGGTGACACCACTGAGTGCTGGGACCCCCAGCCCCGCGCTCCCCAAACCTCCAGGGCACCCATCCTGTGGTGGCTGCAAGCCCAGGCCTGTGGAGCCTCAGCTGGGGATGCACAGCAGACATACAGAAGCACTTCCACGCACAGGATTATTTGGAGACAAGGGCTGACAGCCCTCCCCCAGTTCCTGGAGGAAAGAGTCTTGGAGGAAGTCTGAAAACTTAGGGATGTTAAACCAGAAATGATGGCTCTGGCCAGAGCAGATGTGCTGAGTTCTGCTGCAGCCAGGCCCCTGCAAAGGGATTGCTCAATGTGGGAACGAGAACTCTGGGAACGTGACCACTCAGCAGCTGCAGGTGTGACTGTAATAGCACTGAAATTGGGATAAAGTAAATTATCAGGGAGAGAAAGTATACTATTCTCTACCACCAAACATGCCAAGGATGTGCAGGATGGGCCCCTACCAATCTCTCCTAAATCCCCTTGTCACCTTCCCCTCTGCCTCAAGGGATGCTGTGCACCCCTCCTGGGCCCACAGCCTGGGAAAATTGCTCCAAGCAAATCCTTTTTCATGGAAACAAATAAGCACCTGAGGATCTCCTTTAATACTTGTTCTACCGTGTATTAAAATGGCTGGGTTTAAGCCCTTTTCAAAAGCAAAAGCAATCAGGGAAGAGAGCACAAGTAAGCCCTGCTGGGGAACCTGTGCAGCACGAACCTCTCTGCAACAGGAAATTCTCCTCTGGGTCTGAGAGCGAGAGCAGAGGAACCGGGAGAGCCGTGGAGTGATCCCAATCCCAGCACGGGGCACTGGCAGCGTTACTGCCCAGGTGGTCTCACCTGACAGCTTTACTGGGGAGCCCCTGGACACTCCAGCACAGCGAACACTCAATATCCACGGTTCAGAGATGCAGTGATGCTTCTGCCTCGGGGCACCCCCTGCTCTCCCACCAGGGCCAACCGTGCCCTCCTCCCAGACAGATTTATGGGAGCCCTTCGTGAGCCAACCAGATGTCAACCCTCCACAGCATGCAGCTGGCTCCTAAACCAGCAGCACCCTGATAAAACCTGGGGGGACACACTCAGGGGGACAGGAGAGCCAGGCAGGGCTACACCAGGGACCCCACACACAGCACACGGAGCACCCACCTTCTCCCACCAGCACCGGGATGCAGCAGGATCCGCAGGGCTGCCAGGGGGTCCTGGTGCCCCCAGCCCTCTGTGCCAAGCGAGGCAGAGCCACCCCCTGCCCCTCGGCATTGTGCAGCGCTAATCCCTGGCTTTCACACGTTTTCCACGGCAGGACCACAGCCCCTGCCCCAAACTAAGCCCACATTAATGAGGTAGCACTAGATCCTCATCCAAAAGTCGCCTGCCTTGCGAGGCCGCCTTGCACTGGTTTCATTGAAGGTAATTTGATCTTGGTAGGACGACATTCCTAAAATAGTTGAGGGAATTCAAACATGAAATAAGGTTTCCAGGAAGGGATTAAAAAAAAAATAGGTCAAGCAAGTGTGAGCGATTAAAGTGACCCGGCATCCCTTTGTACGGTTTAACTGCGACTCTGTTCAACTCTATCTTGCATCAACGTGTAATAAATTAGATCCAAGAGGTTGCCCAAAGCAGAGAGGCCGATACAAGATTATTCCGGGAGGTGGCTGGTGTTGGTGACCTTTCCTCCCCTGGCTTTCACCGCCGACATCAAACACACACGGCCCAGCTGAACGATCAGCTCAGAGCTTTGGAACAGCACACGCGACCGCGGCACGGCCGGGAGCCAGCGCTGCTCCTTCCCACAGGCCAGCCCTGTGCCCATCCCAACCTCCCTGCCTCAGTTTACCCATCCCGAGGCTGGCAGGAGGGAAGCCCAGGCACCCCTGTGCCCGCTGGCGTCCCCCCGGCGCCGGCCGCAGCCGCCACGCAAAGCCCTCGCGCCATATGTCACACAAACCCATCTCTAACTGCTTATCCCTCTTCTCCCTTTGTGCTCCCAGCGCGGCACAAAAGCGCTGGGAAGCAGCTGGGAGTGAAAGAAAGTAAAAATTCCTGTGGAGACAAAGGTGTGCGGCATTCCCTGGGGACTGGGCTCGGGGCAGGGCATGTGGAGGAGTCGCTGCCAGGCAATTTTTGGGTTAGGTTTGGACAGTGAGTGATAAAGGGGAGTGGGGGAACCTGAACCCAGGCTGGGGGCAGGGCCAACCCCGCTCCCTGGATAATTAGTGTGGCTGATTCCAATTGCTAATTTGCCATTATAGGTCAAGGATCATAGAAATTAAGGGATGGGAGGGAAAAAAAGAGAAGGAGCCTGAGTAGAGGCAGTCCCTTCCCCTCCATCTCTCTGCCCAGCAGGAACATACTGGAATGGACTGGGACTAGACTGGGCTGAGCCTGCCCCAGGCTGGTGCAGAGCATCCCTGCAGGATTTGGCCCTGGGCATGCCACAAAGGCAGGGACAGGCAGGGACCGGCAGGGACAGGCAGGGACAGGCAGGGACAGGCAGGGGCCAGCAGGGACAGGCAGGGGCCAGCAGGGACAGGCAGGGACCGGCAGCACAGACCAGGCCCAGCCTCGAGCAGCTCCGTGGCTGCTCTCCTGCCATCGGGGTTTAAGGGCTGTCGCTCACTGTGCAAAGGAAAAATCCCATATTGATTCACCCGAAGCTCTGGAGCACAGACCGCACGAGTTTCTATGGAAACAAAATTAGTGGAGTAAAACTCTCCCTGCCGGCACACGGTGAATTATTCACCAGGACAGGCCCCTGGCCAGAGGGGCTGCTGAGAAGATTTAAAGGTGATCACAGAGTGGCTGCTGTGATCCCCCTTTCCTCAGGGACCAAACCACAGCCAGGGAGGACGAAAGGCCCTGGGTTTCCACGCCATGTGCATGGCGAGAAGGTCCTGCACCTCCCTCAGCACGTCCACAGCCTCCGGGGTCCCCAGGGAGAGGATGAGGGCTCCCCCCTCGCTTCCCCCACTCCTAGCCCCTTGCACCACAGCATGGCAGAAATACATGGCACAAAGTGTCACTTGCCTGATGTCCACCGGCCATGCGCTGGCCACCCTGTGGTCACCCATCCGTGGCACCCAGGATGACCGGCCACAGCCCTGCTCATCCCGCAGCACCTCCCAGCACTGTGCTCACCGCTGAGAGCAAGGCGAGGGGAAGAAAGGGACTAATTAAGTCACAAACAGAGGAGGGTTTTTTATGAGTCACTAAGCCATATGGCTGATGCAAGCTATCCCGGGAAAGTGCCGAGCCAACAATCCAGCGCCGCCGTACCCTCATTGTCCTGGGACACGGTGTCACACTGTAATTGCGCCGGGCTTTTGTCCTCCCTCGTGCCGGGTGACATTGCTCAGCAGAGGAGAACCTGCCTGAAAGGCTACACCTCACCAGGGACAGGTATTTAATTAAGGCCCTACGCCAGGCCCCTCCTGCCAACCAGCACAGGCTGCTCCATCCCGGCATGACCCGGAATCTCGGGGTGGAGAAAAGGCCTGAAAGGAGGAATGTTAAGTTTGCTCCACCACAGCACATCACAGAAATTACACGGGAAACTAACCTGGATTTGAAGCCAGGCCAGGGCTCAGAGAGCTCTCAGTCTCAGCAGCAGTCACTCCCGTGCCAGCATAGCGCTGTTTCTGGGTGGCAGAGGGACCCAGACCCCCTGCAGTGGTTCTGCTCATTGCCCCATTTGCCACCAGCCGTGTGCTGAGGCCAGCCACCACAACAGGTCATGTTCTTATTCAAAATCCCATCCTGCTTCTCTTTCATTATTTTTACGTTTACATGACCAACTCAGGTACATCCCAGTTGATTTGCACTGGCCTGATCGTGGCAATCACCAGTGAGGGAGGTTCAAAGCCACAAGGACTTTAGAAGCAGCAGTTTAAGCTCCAGGAGCTGGGAGTCCTCCCCAGAGACTGTTCCCCAAAGCCACCACCACCTAACAGCCCCAGCAGGTGCTCCCAGTGACCATCTCCATCACCAGAGCTCCAGCCACCATTCTCTCCATTTTCTGGAGATGATGTCCCTATCTTCCCCCTGCTCAGCCCTGCTTTCTGACGCCGAGGACAGCGGCCAGCTCCATCCCAGAGTGTTTGTGTGCCCATCTGTGTGTGCCTTCCCTGGGGAAGTGAGAGCGAGGGCAGGGATCGACCAGCTGTCAGGCAGAAGGAAGAAATACCACTTCCAGGAGTCAGAGCTCATTTCCCAGCAATAAAAGCAGGCTGGGGCTGGAGAAAAGTACCACTAATGGGGACGCACATCCCACACCACTCCAGCAGCCGATAGGAAAGTACCCAGAGGCTGTGGCTTGGAAAAATAAAAGCCATCAACAAGTCTTGGTTTTAAGCAGCACAGCTGTAGATTAGGCTCAGATCGGGGCACGAAGGATCTGCCGTTCCCCACACAGATTATTGCTGTGGATACACATGCCAACCTCGGCTCCCGGCTCCGAGTTACGGCTCCTCCAGCAGATAGAAAACCTTACTGCTTCCTTCCAGGCAGGGGAATCACTCAAATCGGTATCCTCAAATCAGTATCTGATCCAATCTCCATCCTCCTCAGCCCCATTATCCCCATTCCATCCACACACGCTGCTCCGGGGACCCGAGGAAGAGCCAGAGCCTCCAGTGCTCGCAAATGCCACCTAGAAAGGAAGACCTGAACTTTGTGCTTCCTGGAGTTATTTGTGGGGGGATTTTATCTCCTTTCCCATCAATTCTCGGTATGCTTTGGTGAGGAGAGTCCTTGCTGCTGAGTGGGCAGCCTGCCTTCCCTCTGCCAGGCTCACACCCTCCGAGCAGGGGCAACAACCCCAAGATGCAGGCAGACCCCAGGGACCGGGCCATGCCTGGCCCAGCCAGGGCACAGTTCCTACAAGGCAGCTACTCTGGGTTTTAAGACACACTTGTTTGTTTGTTTGTCGCTGGGCAACAGGGAGGATGGAAAAAATATCAATGTCATATTGTCACCTATGAGTCACCACTCAGAAGGGGTCGAGATGCCCCGGTCCTGCCACCACCGAGCAGGAGAGACCAGAAAACAGCCTGAGGCACCCCAAAAGCAGCTCACTGCAGCTCTCTGCCCATCTGCCCTGCCCTCACACCTTCCCCATCCACACACATGGGGACTCCAGTGGCCCGGGCACACGAGTGGCCTGGGGACATCGGTGCCCAGGGACAACTTTCCGAGCCCTGCAAGGCGAGGCAGGAATTTGCATTCCTATTTGCATTTCCTAATTGCGCCTGCGGGTTTCCTGGGGCAGCGGCTGGCTCTGGTTTCCATGGCAGGTTTTGTGCAGACCTGGAGAACCGAAGGAGGCACAAAAGGGCCACAATGGAGGTGCCACTCACCCGCATCAAAGGCGGCCGGCGGGGCGGGCCGGGGGCAGCGCGGACGGGGCACCGCAGCCTGTCCCCCCCGGCACTGCCAGCACCGGGGGACCCCGGGGCAGGGAAGGAGGGCGGCTGGTGGCCGATGCGCTGGGACACCCACGGGAACACACACCGGCGGTTCCGGCGGTGGGGACACGCCACTGCTTGACGGAGGAGCCGAGTCACAGCCACAGCCGCTGTCGCCCAGAGGCAGCAGCTGCTCCGCGCCCGTCGGAAGTGGTGCAAGAGCTGGACCCAGATGTTCCCCCTGTTCTCATTTCCTGTTATTTTCAGCCAGCTTTCCACCCAGCTGGGTGGCTTGCTTTCTCCTTCCAAGCTCCCTCTCCGTTCAGGGACTGTCTCGCTCACTGCTGTGCCCATGCAGCTCCCGAGCTGACCCCAGGGAACCGAGAGAACAGCCAGAACCGGGACCTGGGAACACCTGGCCCCACACCACTGCTGCCAGCCCAGTGCCACCGAGCACAGGTGAGGCTCCAGCCCACGTCCCTCCACCATCCTGGCCATGGTGACAGAGATGCTGCCACCACAGCCACAACACATGAGAGGGATCCATCTCTGCCTCACACACCTGTGCTATTATTTCAAGCTTTTTTCTTACTTTGTAGTTATCAGTTATCATCATCATCAACTTGTGCTGCCCCAAAGCCTCCCAGCTCTGACCACAAGCACCCCACAAGCGAGTGCACCCCCAGGGTTACGGCAGCAGCACCCTCCCCACAGGTCCCATCCCAGGATTTTGTCCTCACGGCACAGACCCTGGCCATGGATGACCCTCCGGATCCCCTCCTGGCTATCCCACTCTGAACGCCAGCATCCACAGCGTGCCCCATTATCTGTGCCCCCACAGAGGGCATTGGTGCAGGCAGATAAGTGCCAGCACCCACTATCATGCTGCTGCTTCCCGGGTTTCGGGGAGCCACAGCACCAGTGCCACGGCAAAGCCACTCAGCCACGCCACCAACATGGTCAGGTGTCAGTGCGTTTTGTTCAATTTTTTTCATTTAAAAGATCTTTTTTTATAAAATGCTGTAAAAGTCAAAGCTTTCCCAGGAATGCTGTGGCTGGGAAGAGGATGGTCACCTCTGACAGAAATAATTTTGGCTATCAGATGCTCTGACACCAGGAATGGGCTGTGGACAGCCAGGGATCGGTGCACAAGGCTCTGCCACCACCAGGCACATCCTCACCACAGGGTGGTTGGATGACATGGTGGGAAAGGGCACAGGTGCACAACAACCAGGAGGTGATGGCTGGCTCTCCTCTGCCATGATGACCACCAAAAGCTTCCCACTACCCCCACTGCCGGCACCAGCTCATCTCCGCTCCCAGAGGGCTCCCCTGGGGTCTCATTGCCCTAGCGCTGTGCTCCCACCAAGCACTTCCACAGGAAAACCTCTGTGAAAACCACAAAAAGCTTCTCAGCGGAGCAGATGCCGTTTCAGCCTGTGTTCTTAGAGATGGAGGAGGAGGAGGAGGATGTGAGGAAAGCCACAGCTTCCCCAGCCGCAGGGCAGCCCCGCCAGCAAAGCCCCAGCGGCAGCCTCAGGGGTCAGCCCAGGATGGTGGTTCTCCAGTGGAAATCCTTACAGCTCCAGCCCCCGTGTTTGTTGTCAGTGGTAGCAGCAGGAGGAGGTGTGAGGAGGAGGTGCGACTCCACTGCTTTTTAAGAAAATAATAAAAAAGAGCCTTTCCAACTCGCCTGAGAGACAGACGGTGCAGGAGAGTACTGCTTTGAGCGGTGACTTGCACTTCTTCTCCATCGCTGCCTACCCACCACCCACTGGCAGCAATTTCGGCGCTGGACAGGAACCCCAGGTGAGGATCAGCCTGGAAGGATGGTGCCCACCATCCTTCTGGAGAACGTGTGGTGTGGCTGAGCTGGGCACCAGCCGGGGGCTCACAAATGACCCCGGTCACCCAGGAGGTGACCGCCACCGCTGTGGCACACCAGGGCCCCGCCAGTTCCTGCACCAAGGCATGCCCCACCCGGCAGGGATGGAGAGGATGGCGGGTGTGAGGTGTGCTGCTCCATGAGCGCGGCGCAGGGCACAGGGCGCAGGGCACAGGGCGCAGGGACGATGTCCTGCAGCGGGAAGCCACCGAATCCCAGCGCCCAGCGCACGGAGGGGTCACGCCCGGGGACCGGCGATGCTCGGGGGCTGAGGGAACGCGGGTGCTGCCCCACGGCCGGGTGTGCCCCACGCGGGGACGGCACCCTTCGCCCCCGCCGGCCCGGTGGGCTCGGCCAGCCCCGCGCCGCAGCTCCGCACGCGGGACCCTCCCGAGCCCGAGGGCGCGGG
>VZRL01006119.1:291335-309779 GCA_013397895.1 Origma solitaria | reverse complement strand
CGCCGAGCCCGGTTCGGTTCGGCCCGGCCGGGACACCGCGGGCCGGCACCGCCCGGTCCCCGCCGCTGCCCGAGGTGAGACAGCCCTGGCGGGGGCCTGGAGATCGCAGGCTCCCCGCCTTGTCCCCAGGCTCCCCTGGGGTCCACACCGCCGGCCCTGAGAGGCCTGGGGCCGGTGTGTGCAGGGAGCAGCGGCCCGAGGGTGGATGGATGGATGGATGGATGGAGGGATGGATGGATGGATGGATGGAGGGATGGATGGATGGATGGATGATGGATGCATGGATGGATGGATGCATAGATGGATACATGGATGGATGCATGCATGGATGCATGGACCCCAGCATTCCAGGCTGGCTCTCAGCCTCTTCCACACATTTGGAGCATCCCAGGCTCCTGGAGCCTGGACCTCCAGTCCTGTGGTAAGGGAGACACCACTGCTGCCCCACAGCTGAACATCCCAGACAGGTTAGAACCAAACATCACTTGGAGCAGAGAGAAAACAGCCATCCCCATATGGCACGCTCTGGCTGACGGCTCAGGACGGGAAGCGATCTCCTCTTACAAATTACAGGAGCCCATTTACACAGGGCAAACACTTCCCATTCCACAGAGACCAGAGCGAGACTGTGAACAGCAGCAGGTCAGAGCCTTCACTTCCCTCGTGGCTCTCCAAACCTTCCAGACATGCTGCGGGAAGGACTCCACACCTCTGGGCACCACGGCCTCCCACAGCGCCCTGCCACAGCCAGAGAGACTGCCTGGGTGCTCGGCTGTGGGTGCTTGAGCCCGAGCACATGTTTGGGATGGTCCAGAGCTCTCACAGGACAGCTGTCCGTGCTGAGATTTGTCTCACTCCATCGTTTCATCTGTGTCTGGGAGCTGAGAGATCCTGGGTAAAGATCTGGAAGGCTCTGACAGGGAACACAGAGGAAATACTGGCAAACCTTCCATTTTCAGCACATACCGAACATGTGCCACAACATTTTCTTCCCCAAGTTAGTGCAGATCAGGCTCTTCCGAGGCACAGCGCCTTGCAGTGAGCTTTGGTGGCTGCAATCTCTTCCTAATCTAGGCTTGTTTCGGGGAAAACAGGCAATTTTATATCCCTTCGATATGGTCTTAGCTGCTAATGATGCTAGGAAGTAAAAAGAAATGGGCAGAGAAATACACAACTATGAAGAATTAAAACAGCGAATTTAATTCAGCCAATTCAAATTAAATTGGTAATTCCCTGAAAAACAAACCTTGCACAGAAAACACAGAACACAAATGGTTTCATCTAGACAGCTGGTGAGAACAACTGGGTGAAAAGGTGAATGGAATATTTCTGACTTCTCTGGAAAACAAAAGGTTTCACACATCCTGAAAATGCCCTATTTTTTACTAAATGGGTCAGTTTGGGAGGCAGTGATTGTAAATGCTCTGCAAGGAAAGCAGAGGTCTGTGCTCTGACACAACCAGTGACTGCAGATGCCAAATGTCTGGTTTTCAAAAAGCACTGATGCTTCCCTAAAGCAAAAGCTGGGACTTGTAAAAATCATAGAAACAGGGAATGGTTTGGGCTAGAAGGGAACCTCAAAGCTCATCTCATTCCAAGCTCCCACCAAGAGGAGGGATGCATTCCACTAGAGTAGCCCAGAAACCTGAAGAACAACAACAACAACAACAAAATTTTTTTTTTTTTTTGATTCATAAGCCTGGCTTGCCCAGTGGTCCTGCTCGGGGCTTCAGGGCGATCCAGAGTCCGATGAAACGATGCGAGGCTGCGGCTGTCGCCAGGCGTGCGGAGGGAGCTGGCTGGACAGCCTGGCTCAGCTCCTCCAGCACTGAAATACTCTTTCCAAACCAATACCAAAAAAGGTTTGTTTCTAGGTCAGGACCTCAGCACTCAATTTTAACCAGGGGCTGACAGTCCAATCTGAGCACAGCTGTAAAATGGATTCGCGGGAGAAGCTTTGGCATTCCTTTTGTAATTAGAAAACAGCCACTGAGCCGTGTGCCTTTAAAGGTGAAAGCTATTTTTGACATAAAAATTAGCACGTAGTTCCTCTGTCATCCCTCGGCTGCTGCGCTGGGAGCTGTGAGTGAACAATCCAAAGATAAGCAAGAAGTATAAACATGCTGAATTATACAAATACGTAGAAGGGGATCAGGTTTAATTTGTTTTATTCTCTGACAGTTAGGAGACAAAGAGATTTATTTTTACACTTTTTCTCCTAAAAAGCACTGGTTAAAAGGTCCACTTAAGCACTGAAACCTTGATGGCATTTAAAAACTTGAAGTGCTTTTAATAGCTGCCTTTTGAAAATAATGTTAATCTATTTTTGAGATGGATAAACTCAGCTACCAATGAGGAAGGGCAGGAATTTTTGGAAGGGCATAGCAGGAGAAACTGTTGTTCATTTCTCAACAACTCCGCTCCTGTACAGGGACCCCGAGCTAAAAACCACCACAGTGCTGGATGCTTTAAAAACCTGAGCGTCCTTTAAATCCCAACATTCTCCCTTTGATGGGAAACTAACCACAACGGCATTGAAAATGAACCCCAGGCAGTGTTCAGGATACGGCTCAGAGTGGCTGTTTCTAAAATAAAAGTGAGAGAAGAGCGAGCAGAACTTGGAGGCTTATCAGCACCCGGAATGCCCCGGCTAATCCTCAGCAGCCCCGGCCCCTTTATGTAACCTGGGATTGCTGCAGCTCAACAGCTTACTGGGGTCTGGGTGGTTTTCTTTAAACCTCTTGTGGACAAATGCAAACACATTAAATACTTCTTTCTTCCACCTCTCTAAGGAAAAAAATTGTTGTAAGAGGGGGAAAAATGTTTTATTTGTGAACAAGGGCTAATAGAATTAAACTCATATGCTGAGAATAAAACGTGTTTCTCTTTGATCCATCTTAACTGAACAGAACCTTCCCAATTTACAACACTCAGGTGTAACTCTTCAAAAAAAGGCCAAATCCCAAATTCCTCTTCACCCCAAACACTCTCTGGAAGTGTTGGGGTGTTCCAAATAAAGAGAAAAACTGCCCCTTCATACCATGTACCGCATTTCTGGCAGCGTGGTGGCTCTGCTGGAATACTTACGTCCCCGCGGCCGCTTCCCCGCGGCTCTCCTTGCCCGGAGGACGCCTTTCCGTGCCCTCCATCTGACTGCTCTGACTTTCCATGGCACACATCCTTCCAAGGCAAAATTCAACTTTCAAACTCTCAGCCGGTGCTAAGCCATTCACCTCACGCTGAATGCTTACGGAAACTTCAGAAGGAAAAAAATAAACCTCCTATTGAACTCCTTGCAATCGGAGACCTGAATGGGCTCGATATAAACCCCACTCGAACCAGCGGCAGCAATAGGCTTCCCTGGATGTTGGATTCAATCCAGCTTAAAAGTTTCCATGAAATAAACTAGGCTAAGCGCATCAGCTGCATAGAAACTAACTCGGTGTAACAGGAGCATCTGTTCTTCACATCCACCATTTTCTTAGAGCCTTAACTCGGCGGCGCTGCGGCGCGAGGTGCCAGCGGATCCTCGGCCGTGCCGGCACCGACATCGATTAGCAGGGAGCATGCACGTCGTATAAACTACTTGACCAGGTAGCTTTTGTTTGTCAGAAAAACAGCTTAATGTATTTAGAAGGATGGCATTACAGAGCGAAGTCAATGTCCGCACTGAGACAGCGGAGGAGCACACCTTGGACCCATTAATACACAGTACAAAGCAAATGTTTACCCAAGTACAAATGAAACAGGTCGACAATTAGCTAATGCAGCTTTGTGGACATAAACCAGGTACAGTCGAGCAGAACCAACATAAAATAAAAAGGAAACAGCCCTTTTCCTACGCCACGCTAAGAGCACCGTGGTTAGTGGTTTGGGAAGCCTCTGTCACGGTGAAAAATTTCCTTGCCGGTGTTTAATGTGTTTATTCTACAGCTACACTGCTGGGATAAAAATAACAGCTGGCTGTACAAGGGACCCACTGTCAATACTGCAGTAATTGACAACATACAATTAAGTCTCACACCTGTTTATTGTAAGTAATTCATAGATAACCACTTCTAGTACACATTTTCATATTGGCTTTTAATGCTTTTGTTCTCCTCTTTTTTTAAGCTCAGGGATACCCAAATTTCATCTAAGGGTCATCTCTGTGGTTACCCAGACCCAGGCGGCTATCGCTACTTTGGGAAACTGGTGCAAGGTGGTGTGGTGGCCGGGGGTGACAGAGATGGCTGGGGAGCTACAGGTCCCAACATGCAGGACGGTGTGGTGGTGGCAGCGGCCGGGGGAGCGGGGCTGGGGACATGCGCTGGCGGGCCGGCCATGCACGCCGGGCTCTACACGGGCTAAAACAAAGACCTCTACACAGCTGGAGTAAGAACAGTGGTAACAAAGTCATAGCTACATATTCTTCTCTACATTTTTGTTTATTGAGACAAACTAATTAAAAGGCACAAACATAGGGCATATGTTTACATGGACATTATAACAAACATATACATTAAAAGTGTAGGAATGTGTTTCCTTTCTGCTAAACAGAAAGTTCCTAAGCTTTTATATATACAAAAGTTGTACAATTTGATGTCCTAAAGTACAAAAGATCATTTATAAAATTATTTTACACTAAGCTCTATTATTTTTTTTTTGTTTGTTTTTGTTTTACTATGTAGTCCAAGCCCCTAGAACAGTTTCACGTAAGGATACAGATACCTGTCACCTGAGCCAGCAGCCTGGCAATCACTGCTCGCACGGACACGGCCGGGGAGGAACGGAAGCAGTCCAGTGTGACTGGTCAGTCCTGCTAGCACTCTGTGAAAATGCACATGCTAATCTCCAGAGCTCTCAACTTCAGTAAGATAGAAACATCTCAACTGTAATTTCTCTTTTTTTTTTTCCTCTTTTTTTAAAAATTTTTTTTATTTAATGTAGAGTCTTGGGTTTAGGGTGGTTTGTTTTTTTTTAAACAAAGTTTTAAAAATGTGAATATGTGACATGATAGTCTAAAAAGTATATCTGTTTCCCTAGACTTTGCTTTCTACTTTATGTACAGATAAACAGGTTAAGAAAAAAAAGCACATGTAGCTTAAACGTGTGACCATTTATGAGCAGTTCTGGGCTGGACAGCTCAGCACCCCAGAACTCCCACAAATTGATAGAAATGTGTTAACACAATAGAAGAATAACGTAAAAATGATGATGTTTGCAAATATTTACAAAGTTGAACAGATTTGCACAACACTTGATTAAGAAATAGGGGAGAAATTAAAAGACGCTCTCTGCTTGTCCTGGAGGGGCATCCTACCTAGTTAGTGGTTAGAATAAAAACTGTATACAATTTAATATAAGACAAAACTTCTAGTGAACAACTAACACGTCTGTCCCCTGCTGAAACACCAGCAGGCTCTGATTGGGAGGCAGAGGGCATAAAAATCACACCCAGGGCCTCCAGAATCTTCCAGCTTAAAGCAATTTTTCTTAAGTTTCCAAGCACTCCTTTTGCTCCTAGATAAGAGTCCCATGGGGGTCTGACTGTTCAGAGACCATGTTTACATACATTTCGACTCCTCTTCTGTCAGCCATGGCTGTTTCTCACCAAACAATAACAGTTTTTTTTTAAAAAATGTTGACTACAATGCTCTATTCCCTTAGGGTAATATGTTGGGTAATATTTACATCTCCAAATATCAGGTCACAATCCCTATTATATGTTGAAGTTAGAATGATAAGTTATCATATGCTTTGCATATCAGAGCTGGTATCACCTTTCCCATAGGGAATGCTGCCTGAAATTACCATATTCCCAAAGGTAAAATGCATATTTTCTCCAAAAATGCATTTTTTTTTTAAATGACAACATTGTAATGCATTTACTCATTAAAAAAAAAACAAACATCAACACAGACAAAGGTTCTACACTAGCTCAGAAACAGTGGACTTGCCTGGCAGGTTAAAATGAGCCATCCACCCTGTCACAGATACAGAGGGGTCTTCGCTAGTGTTTAGATTAAAATAATTTTCTAAGTTATAATTTGAGGGGATAAAACATAAAAACTGGATTTTTTAATTACCTTTTTTTTTTTGTTTTTTTTTCTTTTTTAAAACTCTGGCAAATAAGTATCTGCTCTAATTCAGCATCAGTCAGCTACAAGGTAAAACTTACTTTAAAATGAAGTGCTCCAGTGAAACTCAAGCCTGAACCATGTGAGCCAAATCAAGGGGAAGATGCTACTGTGGTCTCTGATGGTGTTGCCCCAGTGTCTTAGTCTGAATTTATTATTAACTAAAACAAAACAAAACAAAAAACCCAACAGAACAAAACAAAACAAAACCAAAAAAAAACCCCAACCAAACAAAACCCAAAAAAGAACTGCTGGTAAGGATTCCATTTTAATCCTTTTTAATACTGTTTAGAACTTGTTTACCAGGGAGGAGAGGTGGGCAAGGCCTGGGGCAGGAAAGGCATGCTCTCCACTGGTCTCATGGCTATGTTGAGGGGACCAGCCAGCGTCATGGGGGTGGGCAGGTTCATGGGGGACGTGATGGTGACGGGGTGCGCTATGTTCACTGGAGCGGTTACCGGGGTGGGCAGGTTCACCGGGGTGGTGAGCGTTAATGGAGAGGTCATGGACAGAGGACTGGTTATAGTTACAGGATGCCCTAAGTTCATCGGACTGGATATATTAACTGCACTTGATACATTTACTGGACTTCTCATGCTCATTGCAGCTGCCACTGTGACTGGGTTTGTGATAGTCCCAGAAGCCACAGAGGACGTTATATTGAATGGAGTAGTAAGAGTCACAGGCGTAGTAGCAGCAGTGGAGGTTTGGCACAAGTTAGCAGCTTCTAAAAATGAGACATAAAAAAGACAAAAAGTTTTTAACACATAAAAAAACCATGGACAAGATTTAAACAAAACAAAACAAAACAAAAAACCCAAAAACCAAACAAGAACAGGTACAAATTCTGGAATAATTTTCTTTAGGTATTATTAGTAAGTTAAAACTGTTAACATTCTATAGCCTACAGGAAATACAAACTCTCATGCAGGTCATTTCAATTCAGTATTTTTTTTTCCTGAGAAGTCAAGTGAGGTTGTCTTAGCAAGAGGGTTTCCACGTTCATAAAAACAGTATCGTACAATCAAAAAATCCTCCCAAGAGGAACAGTAGAAATAGAGGAGAGAGTGTACATACCGAATGGTACGTACTCTATAGCCTTCTCAAAGGTGAACTGACATTCTGTGAAGGTTTTAAAAAGTCATTATTAGGGACTGATAAGCAAAGCTCGTTTCAATATTTACCTGCTTATTTCAGTCTTAATTATCGCTACTAAGCTGCTCCACTGCTCACAGTACCTCTACTTCAAGGCTACCCCAGAAGCACATCCTTCAACCCCCATCAGCTTCCCAACTTTCTGGTAAGCTGCAGCTCCACACCATGTTGGTTTGGGGGTTTGGGGTGGGTTTGCAGCAAGCAGGGCTGAAGTGCAGAGCCAGGGAGACCCAGGAGGCCAGGGCTGGGGAGCAGGGCCAGGGCTGGGAGCGGGGAGGGACGCGGGGGGGACAGGGATCACTGCACATCCATCAGCACCACCTGCCGGCTACCCACACCGGGAGGCTCGGAAACAGGGAAAAGGAAAGGGGGGCTGCTACAGAAACCAGGAAAAATACACTCTACATCAACGTTACTAAGCCGTGTCTTATCCCACATTTGTAGGGCAGGACCCCAAGCTCAGTTACACCCACGGGTCAGGGGCAAACCAGGAGCAAAGAGTCTACTTTGCCACTTGGGCAATACAAATATAACTTTGGAAACAACATTAGCCCCATTCAAGGGTTACTGTTGCTTCTTCAAAGTCCGTAGCTAGGAGGGGTGGAGAGGAAGGGAAAGAGTGGGGAAAAAAAAAAAAAGTTGTGAAAATAAATTGTAGTAGACTTAAAAAAATCCCATCTAGTGCTGTAAAACCACCACAAGTGGCACTAGCACAGGAGAACCAGCATGGAAAGAGCAGCTCAGGCATGGCACTGACTGGTCTAACTTCACCTTTAAGCGCAGTCATGCCCCAAGACACATCCCACCCATGCCCCTTCCCCAATTCAGCTGAGCTCAAAGCACCACTCCTACCCACCCACCTCCCTCACCCCCCATCCTGCCCCAAACCACTGTTCTGTTAAAGCATATTCAACATTCTCAATAGGAAAGGAAAAGGCAAAAAGACACAGGAAAGAACAAGCAGAAAAAAATTCTCAGTGATTTTCTAAATTTGACACCACTTGCTTTATCTATTTAGTGGCCTGATGATATGTAATGTTTCTGTTATCACTACATTTTAACATGAATAAGCTGTTTCTATACTGTCTGATCATAGCCTAGCAAGGGGAAAGGAAGCAAGAAGCCTACAACACAAACAAGAACCTAGAAAACAAAAACAGAGTGAAGAAACTGAAAGGAAGGTTAGGAGAAAAGAAAAAAATAAGGTGAGTCAAAAACATTCCTAAAAACAGCCAGTGAAAAACAATAAGCAGTGGTCACTAAGAACTCCTAAAACATGTAATCCATGAAGTCACATGATGGGCATTAGCAATCAAACTGTTGTGAAACAAATAAGCAGCAGTAACGGAAGAGTTTTAACTACTATATCCTAAAACCACTAAAGCAATCTGTTCTCTACAAACTGACACCATGATCAACAAGAGCAATTCCACTTCGATTACAGCAGCGCAGGTAGAGGTAAGCTGTGAGCCAGCACTGATGAGAAACAGGATCACTGATTAGCTCATTTGTAAAGAAAAAAAGCAACAAAGAGAGAGAGAAAAAAGTTCTCTGAGATCTAGAAAACTTTATGCAAAGACAGTTACATGATGATAGAGTAGATGGAATAAACCGGGAGAGAGAAGATGAGCAGCACACAGAAAGCACACACAGGCACAGTGGGGCTGGTGCAAGGACAGAGGGACAGAGGGACAGAGGGGGTGTGTGTATTTATGTGTGTGCACACAGGTGAACAAGGCTAAATGTGCACAGACACAGCTAAAAGCCACATGCAAGTCAAAGCCCACACTGCTGCCTTGGAGCAGACACAAGCTCCCCTCTGTAACTGGTGGCTCTAAGGACACAGGAAAGCATGGAGACCAAGGGAGCAAGTCATGAGCAGGACATTTAACACAGCCTAATTTGGGGCCTCTTTCCTCCTGTTCTTTCTTAGCTATGACTTCTAAGAATGAAACTGTCATGTAAGACATCCTTCCTGACACCTAACTCCCTGAATGACTGTAAACTCCACTATCTCACAAACCCCAAAGCGTCAATATTGGTTTGTTTTACCTTTCTTCCTCGCTTTGACGGCCTCTTCCCACAATCTCAGGGTCTCTACCTGCTTTCCAGGCCAACTTGTTACGTGTTGCTGCTGCTGCTGCTGTTGCTGCTGCTGCTGCTGCTGTTGTTGTTGCTGTTGTTGTTGTTGCTGCTGCTGCTGTTGTTGTTGTTGCTGTTGCTGTTGTTGCTGCTGCTGTTGCTGTTTCTGGTTGCTGGTCTCTTCACTCATGCATGCTATGCCAATCAAGTAAAAATACAAATTCACCTTGAAAAGTTACTCTGATTTCTGCTGAGATCACAAAGGCAACTTCTACAAAGAGCATGTGCAATCTCACCACATTCCAAGAACAAAAAATCACACAAGTGTTTAAAACCATATAGTTAATTCTGTGCTTTACAAAACTACTTTTCCGAGAGCTAAAAACCAAAATATAAGTCTAGAACATCTACTTTAACTGCCAGAAATGGACTTCCTTTCTGATTATTTAGTTCATAGTTAAGAAGAATGAAAGACTCCAATGAGTCTCCAGAACTCAACTAATTCCACTTTTTCTAAACTTTAGCTGCAGCTTAAAAATAAATTATAAAAAAGCCTTTTTACGTTTTATTGCAAGTATGACTTAAAAATTTCAGTTTACCTTTACATCACAGAATAGCCTGTCACTACTCTCTGGCCACAATGCAGCTCATCATTTCCACCTCTAACAACTGCTCTAAATGCTTCGTGAACTGGCTTAGCACCACCAAACTGGCTTGGGAAGCCAGAGTTGTAACCCTATACCTTGAAAAATACTTCACATCCAAATTTCCTACCAAGCTCAACAATCAGGCATTTCAGACATTCCCAGTACCTTCAAATTGTCCAGCAGTAACAGGAACTGCAACGATGTTGTAAATTAATACAGTTTAAAAGGCTTTAAAGACAAAGTTTCCAAAGACATTCCTTACTTCTGCCTCTTGATTCCTCTGAAAACCCGTTTTATATTACTAACCATGTGGGTTAACTTAAGTTACAGGTATTTTAATAGGGAAAATTTGAAAGTCAAGTCTTCATTTGCTTGCTAGGCACTCCCAGGTCCAGACCAAAGCACTTCCACAGAGTTTAAGACTAGAACGAACTATTGCAAACATCTCATCTGACCTCCTGCACAACACCAGTCAGATGTCATTAATGCCCAAAACATATCAGGGCTGGATTTAAATCCTTTTCTTGTCAGCTACTGCCCAAGGGAGGAAACATGGAGCCCCAGGGTCAAAGCTCAGAGAAAGCAGAGAAACCTTCCTCCTGATTTGGATGAGCTTTAGATGAGGCTTCAGACCTGAAACCTGGCATATCTTACCAGTTCTTAAATAGTCTAAAATGTCCAAACTATCCATTGGACTTTTAGGCCCGCACAGTTCAGGAAGCAGCACTGGACTTAAAAGGTAAGAAAATTTGGGAACTCTTTTCTTCAGGAGATGGGTCACTGTCATGAACTGCAGGGCATTCCTAAGGGATAAGAGCACAGTCTAGCAGCAAACCAACTCCACACATGCCCATTCTTGAGCTGAAGCAGATTCTGTTATTAAATATCTACTTTTAAGAGCTGTGACCATCCAGACTGAAAAATACATTGCTGAATTTTAATGTCACCAAAGGCAATTCCCTCCACAAACACATTGTTATTAGAAATGTTTGTAAAACGTTCACCTACTTTTATTGATGCCTTGTTTACAGGTATTACAGTTGATACTTTGGCTCTGCCCGTGTGTCTTTAAGTGGCTGGTGATATATGCTGCACTCAGAAGTTTACCACAGATATTACACGATACCTTTCCTTCATGGCGCACCATGTGTGTCCGCAGTCTGTCTTTGGTGGCAAAGGCAGCAGTGCACGTCTAGATGAAGGACAACAGTTACACTTGAGGTGCAGACAGAGCGGTACAGCATCAGCTATAGGCCCCCTGAGAGCCTGTGTAACCCTGCAGGTCCTAACAGTATCCTAACTGTATTGACAACATTCAGTTTTACCTGTATTTATAGAGAAACAACAATCAAACTACTCAGCAGAGACTGAGAATGGAATTTGTTTCTGAGAGAATCAGGACAAAGATCATACTCTATACTGCTTGAACTTTCTTAAACAGCAGGTTGCCTTACCCAGCAAAGGAAGAGTGAGCTTATAAAAAACACCTATAACAGGCAAAGTTGGTTTTTAATATAATTTTACTGTACAAATATGAACCTGGTACCTTACACTGCTCAATTGCTTCTGTTGCCATCCAGAACAAGGAAACAAAACCTTTTCCTAATGCTATTCTTTCTACCTAAGACTTTTATTTAAAAAGATGAGTCAGTAAAATACAGATTGGAATAAGCATGGATATTCCAAGTAAAACAACTAATTGTTCAAGGGCAATCAAATTATTTCTCTTAGCTCAGTCATCAACTTACGACAACTTGCTTTCCCCTTCCAGCAAAATAACAGATCCAGAATCAACCATTCCCACCCATTTTAAATAGATGTGCTGAGAAAGATATTTGATTTGAACATGCTGAGAAACACACTGCACACATTACCCCAGAAACAAGCACTGAGCTGAGGATGCTGCCACAATCCTACTACTAAGTTAAGCATATGGTAAAACACAGCAACTGCGCTATTCTCCAAGAAAGCAAAAAGCCTCTAATCTTCCTTAAAAAGCAGCCACTGCATCTTTTTAAAGTTCCACTAGAATTCCAGCACTGTGGTGTGCAGGCGGATGTGGCTTTACTCCTAAACTTGCTTTTCAAAGAAAAGTCCAGGAGTAAATACAGTTCTGGAAAGATTCACCTGAGTTTTACTGACACAGGAAGGTATTGTTCTTAGTAAACCATTTTAGCCCTTACTTGGCATTTGAAGGGTCTCTCTGTTGAGTGAACATGTTTAACGTGACAGCTTAAATGATCAGGCCTGCAAGAAAGACAGGAACAGGAGAAAAGTGCACACTGTTACAAACACAGTCAGGACACCTTGGCTAGCAGCGCTGACACCGCGCTGGTCACTCCTGCAGCCCCCATCCCTTTGCACAGCCAGGAAAAATCCCTTCCCTCATCTACCAGGGGCTTCACCTGCAATACCTCATAGCTTAAAACCAACCTGCAGTTTAAAACTTCACCCTGTTCTCCTCACACACCTGAAAATGGCACGTTTGGTCACACCTTGTGTAAAGCTGAGAGCCAACAGCTCTAAAGGTTGAAGTTTTCTCTGTTGCAAGCACAGGTACAAACAGAGCTGGCAGCAACGCAAGCTGTGCTCTGTCAGTGCCCTCCACCCTGCTGTAAGACCAGGTGACAGTTTACCTGCCCTGCCACATTCGGGCACAGACTCTGGGCTGGTCTAAAGGGTTCCATGCACACCCCCAGTGACACACACATGTGTCTTTGGGACCTGGATGAGGTCGAGAAACCATTTCAAACCACTCTCTTAAAAAGTGACCAGTTCTGGCCACTGCTACCCTTGCTCAGATGGAGATTCCCCCACCCAAAAGGCAGACAAGGCTCTTTATTCCCTCACCAATCTCCTCAGAGGTTGGGTTCTCCCAGCCCCTCACTGTGACAGCTTAACCCTTCTTGCTCATGAAAAGCCAATACTGGAGCATGCCTAGGATTTGCTACACGGTACCTTGAGAAGCCTTTTCCACAAACACCACAGGTGTAGGGTTTCGTGATGCCACCTTCGTGAGACCTCACATGGTAGGTCATGCGATCCTTTCTCTTGAAGCGCTGATTGCAAATGGGACATTCGAAGGGTTTCTCATCGGAGTGGGACAGCTTGTGCCGGTTGAGGTGGTAGACATCCCTGAAGGCCTTTCCACACATCTCACAAGCGTGGTTCTTCTTCACGGGCTTGCTGGGCTTCTTCACCGTCTGCGTCACCGCCATGGCCGTGGCGCCGGCGCTGCTGCTGGGGTTGGTGGCAGAGGAAGACGTAGTGACTGTGGACAGGATGCCTGCGATAGTCGAAACCAGTGAACTCCGGCTGTTGTCACCAGCGATGGTCGAGATAAGGGGCACCATTGTGGTGGGAGTTTTCTTTGGCCGTGACACTAACTTTATCCCTGTGTGGCAGGACTCGTGACGCCTCAAATGGTAGCTGTCCCTGAAAGCTTTGCTGCAGTAAGTGCACACAAAGGAGGTTTTAGGTTTTTCCTTTTTAATCCCAACAATAGCATCCTTTAATGTTTCTGGTGCAGGCTGAGGTTTCTGCGTTATTGGTAAGGGCAGAATCGGCTTCTGATCGGGCGGCTCAACAGCAGAGCTCAGGAGAGGCAACAAACTGTTCTGTGCTGCCTGCTGTTGGTGATGGGAGGCTTCATGTGCCTAAAACCAAACATTCACACTTAAATTCTCTGGATGGGTGCTCACTCTGGCACGGTGAGAACATTTACAAACGACACGGAAGCACATTCTAGACCAAAAGCCATGGAAGGAAAAGGGAAAGGTTACATAATGCTGGTTTTGGACAAGATAAACCACTCACACTGTAAATGCCCTCGCAGTGCAGATCCTGTGGTAAGCGTAGGACACAACACAACAACCAAAGAATTATTAAGTTTCTGGAGGGCAACTTTTTATGAAAGACAACTAGGTGCTTGTCAGATCTTTTCATAACAGCATTTGATCTTTACATAACAGATAACTCGCTTTGCTAATGATCGTATCAGATGGCACCTCAGGATTATCTCTGGAGGATGAAGGTACTGACACAAGTTGCAAAATAACGCCCCACCTTTAAGCCTAGCTTAGTGCACACGGAGAATTGAACTGCAGCCACAGAGAGCCAGGATGCGATAAGGCGTCTTATTTAAACAGCCTGTTCATACCCCTGTGCCAGCACTGAAACCAAAGCAACTGGGATCGGGAGCTGTCTAAAGCCACATCTCTATATTTAGCAGGTTCCTGATGCATTTATCCACTGACCACTGTGCTCCCTGTGTCTGGAACTAACAAGAATAGCAGCACAGCCTTTTTCTCTTCGTCAGCAGCTACTTTGTGCTGGGAAGAGAAGCTGATCAATACACACTGGGAGACATCTAGAGATGTTGGAGAACACAGTTTGGGGGTGTTTGGAACATACCCTGAAAGATGTTTGAAAGGAGCCAATATCAACTAACTTTGAACTACAGAATCAGTGGCAGAAGCTACACGAAAGGGAGGGGAGGCCTGCAGCCAGCACCGCTCAGCTGAGCTGCAGCCTGTGCTGCCACGAGCTGTGCTGCACCACGCGTGGTTATTCTAAGGCAGAAACGCTGTTATTAAAACTCATCCAGTCAGACTGGGACAAAACCCTGGCAGATACAATTTTAATGTGGTTTAGAAACCACACAGACCAATTCAGCCTAATGGAGCATTAAAATAAATCACTCCGGCACCTTAAGCCAGTTTAAGTGCATCTGTATTCAAGATGTGCCTCGGTCTCATCAGACCAGTTTTAAATCAGGCTTGTTATTAACACAGCGTGCCAGGCCTGAAGCTGAGTTTGGGGAAACTTGCATTCCCATTAGGTCAGAACTGCAGCCTTCCAGGACTCCTTTCCTATGGTTTTCCTCACAAAATAACATGACTCAAAGCTGTGAGAGCTGAATAAAACACTGTGCTGGTGCATGACCCCGACCTGTCTACTTTTACATCTGTTGAGGATGGACAGTGTTAGGAAGTGCACTCAGGCTAATGCTCTTCCCACGGGAATCCATTTCAACACGTCCTTTGGACAAGCCAGTATTTCTAGAAGCTCCCTTTGGGCCTTTTCCCTAGCTGTATCCTGGATCCTGGATGCTTTGCCTCTGCCTGGGATGGCAGCAGGGACTACAGCCCCCCAGAGCATCCCTCCCTGACTGCAGGGCAGCTCCTGCCCCGCACAAGCCCTGCATCACTCCAGCCTCACTTTTGGGAGCGTGATGCTCATGTTCTTGGGATAAAAGCCATGGGGGGATACCCACACTAACCCATGTGGGAAGGAATACAAGCTCTAACACTCCAAGCCTATCTGACAGGAAAACAGTGCACAGGAGAAAGTCTGGATTTGGATGTTAACAGGAGACAAAATTTATGGGAATCATCAGGAGCCAGGCCAGCCTGTCCATCTGGATCTGCATTTTAGAATGCCGAAGCTCGGGATGCAACAGGTAGGCTGGATATTACCACACCTGCCTGGCCACAGCAGCCACCTCAAACAGCCCGAGGGGCTGGTTTATTTTAGGGAGCGATTGCCGAAGAGCTGGATCCAGAACTCTCCTGGAGGCGACGCTGCTAAATCAGGGCACGGCACAAGCTCCAGCAGCTCCACTAAACTTTTCCCTGACTTCAGTGACAATTGTGGATGTTCAACCATTTATTTGCCACATTTTTAAAATGGTTTTGACACTTCCACATTGCATGAAAAACAGTCTGCATGATACACACCAACAGCAAAATACTAAGCAAGTTGCGCACTTCAACACAATTTTAACTTCAAAAAATCTGAAATGTTTTACAACTTTAAATCAGCATTAAACAATGTTGTTAAACTGCACCAGAAGACACTGCAGAGCACCTAATGATAGCTCCAGAGATACAATTTCAAAGGCAGAGCTAGCAGATCGGATAATGGAGAGCCCAAATCCTTTGGACAAGGTTCAAACTTAGGCAGTTTATGGATATTTTTAAGCCTCAAAGAATAGTCAGCACTTCAAGGTAATGATGCACTTATTCCTACAGATCCGATAGAGACAGTGGACATAAAACAATGTACATTCACAGAGCTACAGGCTATGGAGCTGCTGCTTATATAAGTCTACTTATCTTGGCTCCCAGAGAGCCAGCGCTACGAGCAGCGCCGTGCTCCTCGCAGCCCCTCTGCCACGAGCTGCGTTCCTCAGTTTCCAAGGGCTGCCTGCCTTAAAGCCTTTTAAAAAAGGATCAGGCAGCATTTTTTTAACTCCCTGTTGGAGAAGGGAAGCCAGCACCTGCTGCACGCCTCTGGCAGGCGCAGTTATTCAGGCTCTGACCACAGTTTTACTTGACCCAGCATTAACGTGAAGTCAACATTTTGGGGATATTTTGATGGCCTGGGACAGGCTCTCGTGCAAAATCCTCTTGTTCTGTCACTAATTCCTTCTCTGCTAGGGGTGCAGTAAACAAAAAAACCCTGCAATTCGTGACCCGGAGTGTAGGATGTGGCATCGTGAACTTCCAATGCCAGAGGCTAAAATATTTTTGTGCTCCAGCCTTAATGTGAGAGCAACAAATTAGCATGAGTCATATCTTGAACACTTCATCTGATGGATGAGTCCTCCTCACATTAACAGATACAACTTTCGCTTCCCGAGCAGATACTAAAAGTGGTTTTCAAACTATGCATTTTGGGGACTAAGAAGATCCAAACAAGAACTGCTTATTCAGTAGCATGATTGTTTCTTTAGAAAGGGATACAATTCATCAAAATGCCACCTAAAAACAATCAAACAACTTTATTTGGAAGGAGCGATTTACAGTTGCACAGCCCAATGCTATAGGACTAAAATTAAAACGTAAAAACCTCCTCTGAAAGCATCTGGCTAAAAATTACAACTTTATATTCCACGTATTAAGCTGTCCTTTAGGAATCCTGTCCCAGCTGGAACATACACTTGGTTTAACACTCCCCCCAGGAAGAACGAGTGTGAATATTCAGTCACTTCTATTTGTTATTTAACTGACACTGGGGAGAGGCTTTTAAATCCGCGTTTTTAAACTAGTTTTAACTAATCAGCTGGATCAGGGCTGATATGGTGCTGGGAGAATGGGAAGAAGAAAAATGAAAGTCACATCAGGACTACCTCAGTGCTGATTTCTGCTGGGTGCATTGGCATGCTTACACCCCAAATCATTGATTTTAACAAAAGCACTCAAGAAAAAACATCTAGCATTTATTATGAGCTCTGAAAGCTTTTATTATTTAGGGAGGAAAAAAAAAAAAATCAGAGGAAAATTTCCACGTCACAGTTTTATGAAGATGCTTCCGAGTCGCACGTTCGGAAAGTGAACTGCTGACTCCTTAATTAAAAGCAGCGAAGCCAACTCCTAAATCAGCATGTGACATCACTACTTCAAAACTCAGCACCTTCAAAAAAACACGGACGAGCAGTGAGGAGCTGGACACGTACTTGAAAGCATTACTTGGCATTTCTCAGCCTGCTGCAATACAGTTCTGCCAGGCTAGGAAAAATTTCCCCTGGAAAACGCTCAGCTGGGAGGCAGCAAGGCACCAAACCAGCCCTGGCTCAGAGGGAGATGGCCCTAAACTAAGGAGATTAACTTCTTAGCGTGAAGTTTCCTACGTGCGAATCACAACTGCCCACTAGAGTGAGAAATAATTCACCAGACCTCAGCCAAACTCGATGGCATCACCCGCATCCATCACGAAAAGGCGGAAAACCCAGCGACCAGCTCCCGGTACCGGCTCCCCGGAACATTCCCGGCGTGTTTTTGGAGGCAGAGAACCCGAGCGAGTGACTCATCCCTTGGTACTTGCAAGGGACGAATTTTTCCTCTCTAAAGGAATGGTGCTCGCTCTTGGTGGATTTATTCATTCAACTCAGGTTTTCAAACTCGTGTCACGGGTTGGGTTTGGGTTTAATACCGAGGAGGACAGTGAGGAAGCGAGCGGCCGCCACCGGGAATGTGCAAAGAGGATTATTTTACCTTGAGAAAGGTGATGTGCTGGGCTTTTTTTTTTTTTTTTCCCCACTGCTGCTGCTGCAATCACACATTTTATGTTTTCCAGCTCAAAAAAAAAAAAAAGAAGGAGAAAACAATCTGCTGTGAAAGGGCTCGAGAGGCTCACAAAAGCCAGGCGAGAATTTTTTTTTTTTTTTTCAGTTTTTTTCTGGTACATTGGATTTTCTTCGGAATTACATAAACAGCGGTGTTTTTAAGTCAGTCTTTCACCGACAGAAAGGGGGAAAATTGTGACTCAGTTGGCAAAGGGAGGGGTTGCACGCTCCACCGTCCCTATTCCTCCCCATTCCCGTTAGGATTTCGCCAGTTTTTACAGAAATCCGGCCCGCTCGCGTCCTATTTTAAAAGAAAACAAGCTCCCTCGTCAGCCGGCCCTGAGTCAGGCTGTTTAAAGAGGGATTAATTTAT
>VZRL01006119.1:276191-288905 GCA_013397895.1 Origma solitaria | reverse complement strand
CCAAAGGGGTTTGCCAGTGCAGCACTCCACCAGCCTGGCTCGCCTGGAGATGGTCTCTGCTCAGCCGAGATGTTTTCCCAGCCATGGCACGGGAGCAGCTGGATCACCCCCACTCCACCCTGCGTGCTAAGCCGGAGGCCATCCCTCTCCTGCCCTGTGCTCCGACCCCGGGACTGCCCCAGGAGGCCCGGAGGAACCCCATGTTTGAGGAGAGGGGACACCACTGCCGCCCCTGGTTATTTTCCTCCCGGTCACTCAGTTATTTTTGTTAACGCTTATTAAGGAAGACTTGGGAGAGCTCTTTGTTAAGGGCTCACACTCACTTCAATTAAAGGCTAAGAAAACTACCCAAGCGTATCACTGACTCATCGGAGAAATCCCGACGAGCACGTAGCCGGCTAAACTCTGTTCTTGTTTTCACAGCTAAAGGACCAAGAGGGGATACAGGAACAAAACCTGCAAGACTCACAGCTAAGTCAGACGAGAGGAAAACGGAGTTGGAACCCACTTCCCTCTCGGCAGTGCCTGACTGGGCTCTCCCAGCCCCTCTTTCACCCCGACACATCGCGCAGCCGAGAGCTGGGTTGGGAGCAGAGCGAGCTGAGGCGCTGAGAGAGTCCCCGCGGGGAAGGACTCGCAGGAGCTCTATTTAGAAAGGGCAAGTCTGTGCCAAACCTGACGAACTTTCCTTTACCCAGAATTATAACTGGAAGTCTAAAAAGCCACAGTGTTTGAAAACACATATTTACATTATATATGCCCCAAAGCAGAATAAACAAAGGTTAGATTTGTAAACTCTCCATCTTAATTAAAGCAGCACTGCTTAGGACAAACCCACATAACAACCGGCTTGAAGGTGTTGTGTTATTTAATTTATACCTTCCAGCTCCCTTAGTCATGGAGCTGGGACAGCGATAGCATCAGCAGCCACCCCGCTGTGCGACGCACAGGGAATTTCTAGGGCACTGGGAACCGTGTGGCCCATTTACCGCCGTCCCAAGGCTGTGCTTTTCTGCCTTTTCAAACTCAAATCTTCCCTCCTTCTTCCCTGGCACTTCCCACATCGTTAGGAAGGAAGGGAATGCTGCTGGGTGTCTCCTGCCTCCGGTGCCAGTGCCAAGGCTGGTTGTGGGGAGCCTCCCAGGCACAGGCCAGCACCGTGGCTGTCCCTCAGTGCCACTGCCCTTCTCTGCCCCATGCCAGCACCACATGTCCCCCAGCCCCTGCTGACAGTCCCTGCTCTGATTCTGCTGGGCCAGAGTGTGCTTGCATTGCTTAGAATTGGAACTGTGGTCAAATATTTCAGCTTTAGAGGAGCCCCTTTCTGTTCATGCTCCGAGTGACACAGCGGGCTTTGAATTTTGCAGCTCTGTGGGGCTGGAGAGCCCTCGAGTGTGTAAATAAGCTGCGCTGATGGTACTGAGAATGTGCTCCCTGCAGGCAATTTCCCTTCAGCTGCTTCCAAGTTCTGTCTTCTCTGGTTTCTCTCTTTGCGGCCTTGATTCCCTCTCAAAGTGATCAGGGACACTAAACAGAGACCGTAAATTACATCTGCAGGAAGCAGGTGTGGGAGCAGAGTGTGCCTGCTGGGAGGAACCATGGGATGGTGCAGGATCCTCGGAAGAGCATCCCATGGTCTCCCACTGCCCAGCACCTGCTGGACGAGCATCCCCGACCTGCAGCAAAACGAGGGCGGAAGGTGCTGCAGGGACAGACAGCCCATTTGCTAGGCAAAGGGAAATGAAATTGGGAACAGAAATGGAAAGGGAAAAGGAATGGGAAAGGAAAAGGAAAAAGGAAAGAGAAAGGGAAAGGGAAAGGGAAAGGGAAAGGGAAAGGGAAAGGGAAAGGGAAAGGGAAAGGGAAAAGGAAAAGAAAAGGGAAAAGGAAAGGGGAAGGTCTTTCCAGATGGCTGTCCCCAGTCACGGTCTCCATCCCACCCTAGGGGGTGGCAGCAATGCCCTGCCCTGCCCGTGCCATGCCAGGGCCACCACGCCAGCCGGCCCCGGGGCTCGGCAGGAGCGCTGCCACTGCTGAGAGCGCCAGAGCTTTCTCGTAATTAGTGCATCTGAAAGATCGTTCCACTTTTCAAAAGAGGAAAATAGGATGCAGGAAATTACCAGCCAGCTCGGCTGAAGCGCTGAGAGGCAGGACAGCAATCAGCGGGGAAGCAGCGAGGTGCTGCTCCGGGGGAAGGACCGCTGTCAGTGGGGCTCAGCAGGGACAGCCGAGCGCTGCTCCCTGCTCTGCTGTCCTGGCTTTGGCACCAAACTCTGAGGTGCGTGGCTGCAGCGATGTGTGAGCAGGAGGGACGGAGGGAAGCTGGAGAAGCCAGAGCGATGCCCAGGGGACACCTCCGGGGCTGTCGGGAGCTGGGTGTCACCTCGCACCACACGGTCACCATTTCAGGGCTCCCCGAGCCCCGGGCGATGCCCGTGCTCCTGCCAGGCAGGAAAAGCCTTGCGGTTACTCCACGCTTCAAGCATTCCCTGGTGAAAGCATTCCCATGGCAAGCTGCCCTGCAATGGTCACTCCCTTTCCTGCAGTGCTCCCGAGCTCTTTCTTCCTTGCTGCACCTCCTGCACGCCCAGTACCCCCTCGGCTGCCGCACCTGCACGGGGCACCCTTCTGCCTTCCCGGGATTTCCTCATCCTCCCTAATCTTTGCCATCCCTGTGCCTCCATCCATCCATCCATCCATCCATCCATCCATCCATCCATCCATCCATCCATCCATCCATCCCTCTCCTCTCCCGGGGTGCTACAGCGGGCGATTCCCGCAGTCCCACAGCCTGCGCTCCGCTCTCCCGGGCCGGGCACGGCTCCGCTCGCTCCCGCGGCCGCTCGGCCGCTCCGGCGGGGCCCAGAACACGCCGTGGCCCGCGGGAGACGCTCGGAGCTTCCGTCCGGCCGCGGCCAGCGAGCCCCGGGCTATGTTTAGCCCCGCGGCCGCACGCCGGGAAGAGCCCTTATCTCTTCCCACCTCCTTGTCCTCAGCCGTGCCTGCGCTAATCTCCGCTTGGCACCTTGAGGCCGGAGCTGCCCCGCGCCAGCAGCACCCAGAGGCTTTTGCTGTTATTTTAGTGATCTCCGGCACAACTTTTTTCCCCCGTAAAGCGGCCGCTGTCATCCGTGCCCCGAGGAGCGGAAGAGCCGCCCCCACAATTGCCACGCCAGCCCCGGGGATGTCGCCGGTGTGGCCTGCAGGGTCACTGCCCGTGCCCCAAACGTGGGGCTGCTCGTCTCTGCTGCTGCCCACGCACGGGGGACACCCCGGGACAGCCACACCCGGGGTGCGCAGGGCTGGCACTGATGTCACACGGTGGGGACTGTCCGCATTTAATATCAAACCCTGGACTTGTGGAATATTTTGGGCTGGAAGGGATATTGAAGATCATCCGGTTCCATCCCCCTTCCGCTGGACCAGATTGCTCCAAGCCCCATCCTTGAATATTTTCAGGTGTGGATGGGGCAGCCACAGCTCCTCTGTGTCCCTGTGATTTACCTGGTTTACACGGTGACAAGGAGATACAGTTTTTTCTGTCCCCTATGGGACATTTCGGCGCCCTCCTGGCAGGTGCTCCCCGACCCCTGCTCACCCCCTGCCCCGCAGTGCCCTCAGCACTGTGCCTTTGAACCTGCTGAACTCTGCTGCTCTCCAGGAAAACATTCCCAGTTTGATTTTAAAACTTCCCCAGCCAGAGCCTGTACCAATTACTTAGCAGCGCACTGCTCCGGTTAATCACCAGTGACCATTTTTAGTAATGATTCCTGCGGGGCCAAGGACTGCAGGGAAACATCCGCTCCTGCCTTGTTCCCCTTCCCACCATCTGCCCCGGCTTCTCCCGGGCACGGGATGTACAGCAGCAGGCACATAAGGTCAGTGCATTTAGGGAAAAACATGACCACTGAATTAGAGCAGCCGAGCCAGCGAGGAAATCCTAACGCTAATCCCTGATTTTTCACCGACACACGGCAAAGCTCGGTCGAGCCGGCTGCTTCTCTCCTCCCCAGCCACAGCTGGAAAACACGGATAATGCTGCATTACCTTCCCTGCAGGGCTGCTGCGATTAATAGCAGCAGAGAGCTCCGAAATCCTTCAGGGATGGGGATGGCAGGGATTAATGCTCGGCTAGATGGTCCCCTAGGACCCTTTGCCAACACCGTGCCCCATTTTCTTTATTCTTTGCTATTTACTTTTATTTTTTTCTGGGACCTGGGTGGTGTTTAATCTCATTTGGCAGTTATGGATTGTCTCCAAAATAATCAATGTTTGTGCATTCATCTGCATCGCTCAGCTGATCCCACAGGGATGTGCATCCAGCCCTGGCAGGAGCCTCGGGCAGAGCATCCCTGCTCCCACTGGCCAAGGAACCAACTTTGTTCCATGTTTCCAAGGGGGAAACAAAACTTTCGGTGGTAGCAGGCAGCTCTGCCTCAAATTAATTTTGCTGCCGTCGGGAAAATACCCTGTATCACCCTGCAAATCAGGCAGAAAATGATGCTCCCCGTGTCTTCCCTCCTGCCTGGACCCTGCGTACTGCAAGGACACGCACGTGTGAGGACGGAGAATCAATGGATCCAGAGTCTGCACAGCGGAATTTTCCCCCCACGTTTCATCTGGTGTCAAAAATCACTACAAAAACACAGCCCTGCCCTTTGTCAGAAGGAAAATACCCGGAGTTCAGCAAACTGCCAAGTTTTTCATGTTTAAATTTCCGCTGGCAGCTGCTCTCCGCAGCATCCCAGCCAGTCAACCATCCCGTGGGATGCAGCCAGCCCCAGAGCCCCGGATCCACGCTGGCAAACCTTCCCGGGCGGCATCCGCGGGCTCGGAACTCGTCAGGATCCGTCACGTCATCAGCTGCGCAGAGGGCAAGCAAGTCATGCGAGAAACGGGCATTTCTTTAAAAAATACAGGACCCGGAGCGTGAATCGCGCCTGAGTCACTGAAACACGAAACTCACTAAAGGGATGAATTAGAGCTATTAGAATATAGAGGTAATTACTCATGTGAACAATGCCCTGCTCGACTCTTTAATGATTACACAAATTAGTGCATAAAATTATGTTAATGGCTCTGCAAGCGGCACATCCACCCAGCCGGGAGGGGACGCAGAGGTGAGCCAGGTGCCCCTCAGGACCCAGGAACAGGGAGAGGGAGTGCCAGGAGAGGCTGCAGCCCATCCTGCGGCTCTGCCAGGCTCCGTGCCCGTCCCATGGCACTGCCAGGCTCCGTGCCCGTCCCATGGCACTGCGAGCTTCCATGCCGGTGCTGCAGCTCTGCCAGGCTCCGTGCCCATCCCATGGCACTGCCAAGCTCTGTGCCTGTCCCATGGCACTGCCAGGCTCCGTGCTGGTGTTGCAGCTCTGCCAGGCTCCGTGCCCATCCCATGGCACTGCCAAGCTCTGTGCCTGTCCCATGGCACTGCCAGGCTCCGTGCCCATCCCATGGCACTGCCAAGCTCTGTGCCCATCCCATGGCACTGCCAGGCTCCGTGCCCATCCCATGGCTCTGCTGGGCTCTGTGCCCATCCCATGGCTCTGCCAGGCTCCGTGCCTGTCCCATGGATCTTGCATCCCATGGCACTGCTGGGCTCCATGCCTGTCCCATGGCTCTGCTGGGCTCCGTGCCCATCCTGCGGCTCTGCTGGGCTCCATGGCCATCCCGCAGCCCTGCCAAGCTCTGTGCCCATCCCATCCTGCAGCTCTGCCCTGCTCCATGCCCATCCTGTCCTGCAGCTCTGCCGGGCTCCGTGCCCATCCTGCAGCTCTGTCAGGCTCCATGCCCATCCCGTGGATCTGCCGGGCTCCGTGCCCATTCTGTCCCGTGACTCCGCCAGGCTCCATGCCCATCCCGCAGCTCCACCGGAGCAGGACAAAGCACTGCAAGGACCACGCAGTGCAGGTGGGTACATCCCTGACTCTCCTTCAGGCGTGCGGGTGAGGGATTTTAGGGAACGTTTATTACACAGGGAACTGCCTGGAATCTTCATTTTTCCTAATAATTCAGCTCTCTATTTGAAACTGCTCCAACTGCAATTGCAGATAAACTGCTCTTCCCGTGCAGGTGCAGCAAGGATCATTCTGCACTCGGCATGGGGGACTCTCACCAAAGCTGGGGCTGTTTTTAGCCAGTCTAGAAATGACTCTCATTTTGCTGCACAGCTAAAAACTCTGCTGTTATCAGGAGCAAGAAACCTCACGGCACAACCAACGCACACAGATCAATGAAAGAATCCCCTGTTCTAAAGCAGAAGTTTCTGTCAGAAAAAAAAACCCAAACCAAACCAAACAAACAACAGAAAAAAACCCCAAACTGTGGTTTCTAGGAGAAACCACAAGTTTTCTAACCGTTTCTATTTCGGAGCTAATGTTGGGCTTATTAAGCACGGGGCTATCAGGACGATGTGCCATTAAGGAGGAGAGATTCCCTCGCTCTTCAGGCGCTTCCCCAAGTGCTCGCACAAAGAAGGCAGTATGGGCCGGGCTGCCGGGCAGCTGCGCGGCCCAGGGCGGCACAGAGGGGCCACCCAGCCCCGGGGTGCACAATCAGCCTCAGTTGTACCAACAAAGCGGCACTATGGGGAGCGCAGGAGCATCGGAACAGGCGCAGCTCATGCAGGGCTGCCGGCTAGAAGCACCGGGCAGGGAACGCTCCCTGCTCGCTGTGCAGCACAAACACACCTGCTCTGGATGGTAAATGGGATGGGAAAATGATTTAGGAAAGGGGGTTACGTTTGGTTGTTCCCTCTGCTTTAACAAAGGCAATTCCATTTCCCTATACCTTTCCACCTTTTTCAGAGAGAATGGACTCTCAAAACATTTCGCTCCAGGAAGAACACACTTACAAAAGAAGACACCTGGTGCTTTGGCTGGCATCTGTTGAAATCCTAGCAAATACCTTCCCAAAAGACAGGCTGGTGAACAGCCACCGCAGGCTGCCTGCCTGCAGCCAGCCTGTTCCAACTAAGGCACGAGGATGTTAAAATCAATGCCACTTTTACCCACCAGCCCCAGCCAGGCGAGCGGATGGCGCCCAGGGCCCTGCCTGGAAGCAGATTCCCCACGGGGGGAGTCAAGCAGGCACTGGCTCAGATTCACTTTCATCCTTGGAGAAGCTGAAGGGCAAAAGAGATGGCACCAGGCTCCCCGGGTTGTGCCAGGCAGGAGTGTTGCTCCCAAAACTCACCGACTCCTCACCACCTCTGTCACAATGTTAATGAACTCATAACATGGCATAATTAAAAACTGAGAGTGTGTCAGGAGGCACAGCCTCCTCCAGTTAACTTATCCTAACGCTGTCAAACCTGGTTCATAGCACATTTCTGAGATACTAAGTTAATTCCTCTATTTTATGTCAATCAGAAAACACCATATTCCCCCCGAGGATGGCGGAACATGCTGGATCAGAATCCGAAATTAAAACACAGGGCACTTGGGGAAAGCCTTGCTTCACCCTGTGGCTTCCCTGCCCCAGCACTGCCTGGCTGGCTGTTTGCAGCAGTGGGACGGAAACAATTTTACAGGAAAAAAGGTGGAATGCACAAGAGCACCCCACTGGGAACAGGTTTATTAGAGGATCTCAAAGTGCTTCTCAAACACCACAGCTGGGACACGGAGAAGAAAGGGAATGGGTGACACTGGGGCAGGGACAGGACCAGCAGCTCCTGCTGGAGTGACCTGAGCTTTCCCCTCGGAGGGGAAAGCCAAAATGAGAGAGAGAGAGAGCCCAGCAATGCTCCATTCCCTTCCGTTTTCCAGCTGAAACGGAAAGGCAGCCTCTCCACTCCCCAGGGAGGATTGCAGCTTTCTGGCAGAGGTGTGGTCCCCACCGGGTCTGTGGCTCCACGTCAGAAGCTTTCCAGGAAGGTGACACACTCCACAAATCCCAACGCAGAGAACGCTGTGTTCCCACCTCCTCTTCCTGGGAGCTAGTGCCCTGCCGGGGCACCCACAGGGTGATCCAAACCACGGAGATAATCTCAGGAGCAAACAATCCTGTGGTATTTCCTGCTCCAGCAGCGGATCCACACACGGGTAAGGCTTGGAGCACATCCTGCACCCACCGGCTCCCTGGTGCCAGAACCAGGCTTGACAAATTACAGCCTCCCTGCACCTCCAGCGCACACCTTGAACAGGGAATTCAGAGTTACAGCCTTCCTGCACCTCCAGTGCGCACCTTGTGCAGGGAATTCAAGTTACAGCCTTCCTGCACCTCCAGTGCACACCTTGAACAGGGAATTCAAGTTACAGCCTCCCTGCACCTCCAGCGCACACCTCGTGCAGGGAATTCAAGTTACAGCCTTCCTGCACCTCCAGCGCACACCTCGTACAGGGAATTCTGAGTTACAGCCTTCCTGCACCTCCAGCGCACACCTTGTACAGACAATTCCGTCTGAGTTGGCTGAACTGCTCCTCAAATTGGTGCTCCACGTGTTGATGAGCTCCTGCTGAACCTGCTTAAAGCCACCAGCTGTGGCTGGACTCCCCAGGTCAGAACCAACACTCGTATTTCAGTGAGGACAGCGAGCCCTCACCGTGCCACTGTCCTTCACTCCTCCTCCTGGTCGGTACTTCAGAGAGTGATCCTCTCCCAGCTCGAGTCCTGCCAACCCAAACTCTTCAGGTTTCCCTCAGTGAAACACCCTGACCGTGCCTGTGCCCTTTGAAATCACTATCACCTCCCATCAGCACTGAGGATGGAACAGACCAGTTCCCACAAGAGCTGGGGTGTCTGGGCCAAGCTTCACCCGTGTTTCCCCAGCTCACGGCTGTGTGCTGAGGAGCCCTCCTGCCCTCTGCTGTTTCCCACATCCCAACAAGCTTCCCGGGCCACAGCCACTCCACCTTCCCCCAGGGCCACAGCCTCCTTCAGGCACCTGGGAGGTGCCGTGCCCAGCCTGGCCCCAGGCGCCACAAAGCTGCAATTCCCTGTGCCATGGCTTAGGGATCACACTGAGATCCCAGCTCCTGCTCACTGCTCCATCCACCCGCACCCGCAATGGTCACAGAGAGCAGCTCTGGCCCCATTTACCCTCACGACAAGCTCATAAATCTCCCATTTCCCCCCAGGTGATCTCCTATCAACAGTCATATTAATAATGCTCCCTCCTTTAAGCACGGAGTTCATTCATTTCCCCTCCCCATCTCCTAAATTCCACCCATTTCCCAGGGAACTGATCCTTTATTGAGGAGCAGCTCAAATATGGACGCTTCCCGTGGAACACTCCGGCTCTGTTCCACACAAAAGGCTTTTGTCCAGATCCCCAACGCGAGGGCGGCAGGCGAGGACGAGACTCCACAACCAACGATGACACGGGATGAGTTTTTGTAAAAATTTTATTTGTCAAAGAAAAAAAGCAATGGCCAATTGAAACCTACGTCATCTTTAACTCCAATTTTGGTCTTTAAATTTAGAGAAATGACTTATTTACTTATTAATTTTTTTAAACAAACCCCCCTTTTTCCCCTTTAAGGTTTACCATCTACTCGTGCTGAATCCTTCCAAGGAGATTGCTCCAGCGTACCTCTCCAGGTCCTCGCTTTGCTCCTTTTACCAAAAAAATGCAAAACTCCATCGTGCATCTTAAGGGCTCCAATCGTCAAAAATAGGAAAAAAAATATCTTTGGAATAGCCAATTGAGTTGAATAAAAAAATCCACACGAATGCGGTTTGGTTGGGGCAGGAATCCACTCCTATGTTCCTGGTAATTTGATCCCGCTCCATGAATCCTTGTAATTCAGCCTCCCTATCCTATCCACATTATGATTTGAATCCAATGATCCAGCTCCAAGGATTGGGATCCAGTGAGCCCTCTCCAATCCAAACCTTTATAACCAGCAAAACCAAAAAAGAGGAGGCAAAAAGTTAGATACTGTAATGAAAAAATAGGATTCTGGGGAATGATCAGTTATGTTTGCCATCAATTAATTCAGATGTACAGTAATAACTATCAATTCCCCAAAACAAACTTTCCAATGGTGATGCTCAGATAATTTCTTTAGAAATGTTAATTACTATTTGGAGGAAACATTGTAAATATTTACAATATGTCAACTGGAAATGCCAACATACTCAGCGCATTGGTGGGTACGAGGTTTTGTGGTTGTAAAAAATGGTTTTACTAAACTGGAAAAGCTTAAACTGCTCGGTCTATCCACCTACTATGGAATGGCTGGACTACAGCTGCACTCCCAGCTGGAGGGAACGTTAACAATCGGTGTTTTCACACGGATCGTGAGTCAATCGTGAATTAGTCTGAGGGGGCAGGGCTGAGACTTAAATTATTCCCCACTAGGTTTGCTATTTTTATTTTGATTTCATTCTGGTACTTATAAAAATGCAACAGCCACGCTGTATCAGTCACACAGAGGACATGCAGATTTTAGCAGTATTGATATTATACTCTGATTGCAAGTTCTACTACAAGTGTACGGATACTACGGACATGGACACTTGTAACCAAACGCTGTGGGACAAATAAACCAATACTCCCCCCACCCAGCCCCTGTTATTCCTTTAAAAAACTAGAATGGAATAGAGAATTACAAAAGCAGGGATTTGGCCACAATTGTCCCCCCCCAGGAAAAGAAGTTTTAAGAGAGAAGAGCAATCGCAGCCTGCGGTCACGAGAACATGCCTGAAGCGACACGTGGGGACACGTATGTGCTCGGCCTCAATTCCCCTGTCTTTCAGTATAAGGTCAATACTGCCAAGTTCATCTGTGACAATAGCACTTGGAGTCATACCATTGCCTCCATTATTGATCTGATCCTCCTCAATCCTCCTTTTGACAATCCTAAAATGATTGACATGTGCTCCACAATCCTTTAATCCAAAGCATTCTTAATCCATCTCTTCAGATATGTCTACAGAAAGACACACGAAAAGGCAAGATAAAACGTAAGATCCCCCAGAAGAGACAAGTTAGCCACAAACATCCCAACATCCCCAGCTCGTCTCGACCACAGCGGAACACTGAGACATTTACACAGCAATACCACAGCTCCAAGAATGTTGGTATTGAACTAGAACTAAACCGGAACAATCCTGACTGACAGCAATTAAAATACAATTTACCAAAGACAGGAGGGGAATGTCGGTGTCGAGGAGCAAATACTCACTAGGGATTTTACACAAGAATGCAATTCAACACTTCAGCCAATTCGAGTAAAACAGTTGGAATTTAAAAAAAAAAAAATGAAGGACTGTACTAAGTAAAGGAAAACTGTGTACAACATGGGGTTCTACAAAAAGATCAGAGCTAGTGATGTTTATGTACGAGATCGTGATCTGCTGTGGCGGGGAGAGTAGCGTGGAGATCCTCTGCTTCTTCTTGGGGAATAACTGCGGCTTCTGCTGTTGCTTCGACTACGGCTCCTGCTACGACTACGGCTGCGGGACCGAGATCTTCCATAGCTTGGGCTTCTTGGGCCATCAACTTTAACACGGATGTAGGCAGTTTCTCCCTATTGAATAGACAGAACTTTCGATTGAAACGTCGAGGCTTCAGGGCCATGTTTCAGGCATGCTGACAGACTGCAGACAGTGTTACTATGGCCGGACAGACAGCAGAGCTTACACGTCTATCTCCAGCCTGACCACACACTTACTTAGCTGCTTTGTAACCAAACAATGAACACCACACGTTCCTTACCTTCAAATCCTACTGTTAAGCCCCTTGTATCCAATTCTGGCCAAAGACAGTAAGTGTGATACCTACCTCGTGAGATCTAAACTTAGTGTTATCCAGCTTTCGCACAGCGTAGGTCATGTCTTCCTTCCGCACAAACTCCACGACACCAGTGCCATCTCGGAAAACATCAGCATAACATACATCACCTGCTTCACGCATGTGATCCTTTAAATCCTGCCAACTTCCACTTGGAGGCAGCCCTACAGAAAAACCAAGACGTGACTTTAAAATCGGATTAGAACCTCACCTCCTGTAGCTACAGAAGCAGCAGCAAAGGCGCAGAGAAGGAGAGGAGCGCGCAGCATCGGGGGGACACCACTCCTCCCCTCCCAAAGCACGTGGGGCGATGCTTTTTAAGGAGCAGCTCGAAGCAGCACCGCGCCTGCGGGACCCCGGGGGAGCACTTAGACTGAGAGAGAGAGCAATGACTCACCCGAGACGATCACTCTGTACTCCGAGCGCCGGGACGGAGGGCCGTACCTGCCCCGGGGGGCTCCTCCCCCTCCGCCGCCGCCGCCGCCTCTGCCGGTGCCGCGGCCGCTCCGAGGGAACTCCACGCGGAGGCGATACCCATCGTAGTCGTAGCCGTCCCGCCCGTAGACGGCGTCCTCCGCGTCCCTGCGGGCGGCACGGGCGGGCGGTGAGCGTGGCCCGCCGCACCCCCCGCCTTTGTTCCCGCACCCCGCTCGCCTCTCCCCGCCCGCCGCCTCACCAGGCCCCGTTAGCGCGGCCCGGGGCGCGGGGCAATGCTCTCGGGCGGGCAGCGGCGGATCCGCCGGGGCTGGGGGCCCAGGGCAGCGCCACAGGGCTCTCACCTGGGGTCCTCAAACTCGACGAAGGCGAAGGGCGGGCCCCCGCGGCGGTTCTTCAGGTCGATGTCACGGATGGCGCCGTACTTGTAGAACACGTCCTCGATGTCCTTGGTGCGGATGTCGGGGGGCAGGTTCCCCACGTAGATGCGGCAGTCGTTGTTGCCGGCCGGGCCGCGGATGACGCCGCCGCCGGACATGGCGAGG